>JAODAL010005798.1:0-139797 GCA_025379985.1 Phyllomedusa bahiana | reverse complement strand
GCTCCTTAGTAATTGTAAAACAGTACAAAAAAATTTAAAAAAAAACCTCAATAAGGTATGTGATTAAATAAAAGAGAAAAAAACAAAACAGGTTTGGTTCTGCAGGTTTTTAAAACCTAGGCCCCACAATGCTTAGAAACCCCCTCAGCTACTCACAATGCTTTACATAAACAGCCTTTCTTTGACAAGAGGAAAAAAAGGGCCCTGGTGATGTCAGCTTGCTGGGTCACATGATATGCAATTCAAACAGATCACATACGCCCCCTTCTGAGCACACAGAGATGAAGAGGTATGAAATGAGATCGTGGGAAAATCACTTTAAGTGGCCACACGTCAATACACAATTTCTATACCAACAATATTACAGCAGGAAGCGCCTCTTGACTTTTGCTCTTTTTGCACTGGTACATCTTTCCTTCATGCAAAGTTTTCTTGATCACTTCTGCGCTTTGACTTAAAATATAGCATTAAAAGTTCTCGATATGGTAACACACTCTTACAACTCCAAAGGTAATTGCATAAAATATATTGTCATTTAAAATAGAATACGTTTGTACATTTTCCTGATATTACTTTTTCACTAAAACACTTATAGTATGTCCTTTTTGCGTTTGTTATAGAAATGCATCATATTAACATGAGTAGATTACATACCCCAACCCTTCAAAGAATTTGAAATAAAGAACTTTGCTGTGAATGTGGGAAGATAAAGGAAACCCCAGACAATCTAGACACCCTCCTGCGAGCTTTTAACACTTTTCATCGGGTGTTATTACTTACGTTACACATTTGGGACAAAAATTGTTGGTCCCCTTTTTTTAAAGGGGTTTTTTGCCACGATGAAGTTGAGTGGGATATCCAAAAAGGGTATTTAATCACTTTTCTAAATATATGTGATTACAAAAAGTGAAGCCTCTGGAGCTACCCCTGCTTCCCTGCCCTTATTTACTTAAAAGTTTACTTAGACAGACCCGCAGCCGACAGGAGCTGATGGAGCGCTTTGCCTTGTTGTTTTTCTGCACTTCTTTACGGATGACAGAGATCATGAAGGAGCTGCCAAGGGACTGTGGAAAAAAAAGCAGGAATGAACGTGTTTTTGTATAGAGAATCACTGTTCTAATGTAATTTTTTGTGTAAAATTGTAGACTTTCCCAAATTGTGTTTTGCTCAGAAAACCCCCCCCACTCCCTGGCCTGCTGGTTTTTTTTTTCTGCTGAGCTGATAATAAAGGGGAAAGGAAAAATGACGTCTTGGCAAAAAAACCCCCCCTTTTTAAAGAAAAACCCAAAATGGTCATTCAAATTATTTTAAACTATTTTTAGACTTTTTGTTTAAGTTGTGGTTCAACCCCAAAAAAAAGGAAAAAAAAAAAAAAAAAAAATGAAAAATGCCTTGACAAAAATAATGGTAGTCCTAGAAAGTATTGAAAATAGTTTTACTGTAGAGAGATGTTAAACTACAGTGCATCCTGTAATGATATGTGTCTTCAAACTTGTAATCAGTCAATCTGTCTATTTAAAGTAGATAAAATCAAAAAAAGAAAATAGGCAGCTCACCTCTATATAAGCAGTCAATTAGACGTGTGGCAAGTCTGTGCTCTAATCCCGGGTCATGACGCAGTATAATTTAATCCAAGGAGAAAAAAATGGGTTGGCCCCAGAGGAAATATGCAAAAAAAATCCAAATAATTTATTAAAGACCCATATAAAAGCCCCAAAAAAACCCACGAGGGCACCCGTTTTTTTTGTGTCAAAAAAAGGGTGATCAGGGGGTGTCCGCTGACGCGTTTCGGGCGGACGGGCCCTTGTTTTTGCTGAAAAAACTGTTGCCCCTTTCCTTCTTTTTGGATACAAAGCCACAATTACAAAATCAAGCCTAAAAAATAAAACCCCCTGTTAAAACCCCTGAAAGCCATGTGCTTCCCCCGCGTAGTGGGTGGTAAACCGTCAAACCGGAAAATGTAAACGAGAGATTTGGTTCCAAAACTGCTTTAAATGAAAAATATAACGGATTAGGAAAATTGACGTGTTGCTATGGAGAAGCGCAAGGTGTCTAATATAAAATCTAAGCAGAGCCACATAGTAAATTGTTTTTTTTTTTGTTTTTCCGGGGAAAATTTTTAAATTTTTTTAAAAAAGTTTTTAACAAAAATAAACTTTGAAAGTTCATTGAAAAAAGGAGGGAAAGGGAAAAAGGGGGGGGGGGGGGGGGGGGGGTGGGAAAATGGGAATAACAAACACCAAGTACACCAATGAATCAATTGTCAGTAATTATGGTAATCTAGATTACAGGACAGTAACATGTCGTTATGAGAGAGGATAGCTAGGATTGTATAACATTTACAACTATCAATGCAACTATCAATGCAAGAGGTCATGTAGTGATACTCTACCAGTACCAGTAAAATGTAGGCGATATCTTACTGGAAGTGAACTGAGGATGTCCAAAATAACCAATTATTCCTACTTTTAACTAGCAGATGTGGGGGTATGACTAAACTGGTCTCACAATGGTACTGTTTGTTAGTTTTTTGAATAATCTCTTCAATGGTAGGCGGAAGCGGATTTTTCCACTGTGTGGCAATTGCAGTTCTAGTAGCAATAAAACAAGTGAGCAGGATGTGTGGAAGGGTTTTGGAAAAAATCAAGAATGTAAAGGGCAGTAAAGCTAACTCCCGGGGTGGTGTTAAAATGCCATTGGAAGATATCATATAAGAGGCGTTCTAACTGTTTCCAAAGAGGTTGAATTATTGGACAGCTCCACCACATGTGTAGCAGCGATCCTTTTATTCCACATTGTCTCCAACAGAAATGTGGGGACCCCCCAGAGGCAGTTGTGAAATTCTAATGGGGTTTAAATACACGGGATGGATTTCCCGGTGAGTTCTACATGGTTTGCAATCTGGGTGTCTGGGGGCTAAATTCGAGCTTGTATCCATTCTGTTTTGGGAATGTTCGGGAAAAATTCCCTTTCCCCTTTTTGAATATGTAGGTTTGGCCCCCGTTGTATCTGATAAGGATCTATAAGCAGATGGACAGGCCTTTTTTTGTTACCACATTTCCCAGAAAAAAAATCGTAGGGGGGTTGGAGTGGTTTGGGGGGCAATTATAGGGCTTTGAATCTGGAAAAAGTGTTTATCTGAAAGTACACAAAAAATTGGTGTGTGGGGAATCGAGTACTTTTGCACTAGCTCCCAAAATCCCCTGAGGTCCTTTATAAAGAAATTTCCCCTAGCTCTTAAATTCCCTTTTTAAAACCCATTTGTTTTGGACCATTTGTTACGGTCAAAGCCTTTTTTTTCCTCGTGGGGGAAAAAGAGAAAGGGAAAACCCTTGTTTTGACGCATTTGAAGGTTTTTGACTGCAAATACATCCCTTTGTCTGCCGTTTTCCTCAAAAACCCACTGACCCTTTATGAATCAAAGAGGAAGTATGTCTTTTTTGTTATCCGCCGGATTTTCGAAAAATCTTTATGTCTGAATTTGTAATGAAATGGGTTGTAGTTGGACATAAATCTGGAGCTTTCCCCAGGTTTGGGGATAGTGGGGTTTTGTAGGCGAGTAGCCCCTTGGTGGGGTCTTTTTTGGGTAATGGATTGGGGAAAAAAGTTCAGTTAAGTGTGGTGAGGAAGGGTGTTTTAATAATTTAAGTACTTTTGGTTAAACCTCAGGGCCAGGAGATTTTTTTGATTTCAGGGCCCCGATGGTTTTCTAACTCGGGGGAGTAAACGGTTGGTTAATCAAGGTTTTTTGCCCAGAGTTAAAAGAAGGGAATGAAATTTCATAGGAAGGGTTGATACTGCCCCTTTTCCCCCCCGGCACTGTGGGATTTGGTCCAAATTGTAAAGGGGCTTAGTTTTTAGAAAGGCATTCGTTTTTGCGGGGAGTTATTTGGTTGTGACGTGTTGTGTGTAAAAGGTTTTAAAAAAGCTTTGCTTGTACTACTTTGACTTTTTGGCTAAAAATTTTTTTCTGGGTCTAACCCCTTGTAAATAAAAATTCCACTTTAATCTGTTTAAATTTCTTTCATACTGTTGCAAATGTATAATACTCAATTGGTTTTTAAGTGATTTCAATTCCTCCTTTATAGTTTGAGAGGAGGATGCCTTAAACTGGGAATCCAGTATTCTGATTTTATCTAATAGCTCATTTATTTTTTTATCTCTAAGTTTCTTTTCCCTAGCCGCTATAGGTATAAAGATGCCACGGATATAAGCCTCATGTGCACACCATAAGGATTCTGCGGAAGGGGCCGTGGGAGCATTGATATTAAAATAATCTGTGAGTGCGGTGGAAACTTCCAATAGGATTTTGGGAGATTTAAGCAAAAATGTATTAAAGCGCCATGGTGGGTGTGTTGAGGAAGAGTAGTGGTCTCTAATTTTTAGGAATATCGGTGCGTGGTCAGACCAAGTTTTGAAGCCAATTGTGGAGCTGGATCCTAGTTGGAGCGCTTGTCTATTGAGGAGAAAATAATCAAGTCTCGCATGCGAGTTTCTTGCTGCTGAGTACTGGGTAAAGTCACGTTCCTCTGGGTGGGCGTATCGCCATGGATCATGCAAGTTTTCTTCCTCTCTAGTAGGAGGGTCTTAAGTTCAGGCGTATATCTAGCACCTCCTCCAGATTTATCTTTGGATTTGTCTAGTACCATATTGAAATCACCACATATTATGAGATTTCCTTTGAGTATTCCCTTGGCTTTAACCAGAGTTTTGGTGATAAAGGATAACTGGTGTGTATTCGGGGCTTTTATAATTACTTATATGGTTTTATTCTAATGTGTTCAAGGTCCCCTGTAAAATAACATATCTACCATTAACATCTATAATTGACTGACGCAGATTAAATGCAATGGAATCCTTAATGAAAATAGATACACCGGCTTTCTTAAGGTCCAGCGTCGAGT
Organism: Phyllomedusa bahiana; assembly: GCA_025379985.1. NCBI lineage: Eukaryota > Metazoa > Chordata > Amphibia > Anura > Hylidae > Phyllomedusa > Phyllomedusa bahiana. The sequence continues at coordinate 134,893 of JAODAL010005798.1, read as the reverse complement.
GAAAAGAGTAGGGGAATTTTTTATGTTTAAGCCGAAATATGTCTCTATTTCAGAGATGAGTCTCTTGCAGACATAATACATCGGCGCCAGACCTAAGAATCTCCTTCCACATGCATGACCTCCTGCATGGTGAATTGAGACCGTTTACATTCAAGGAAAGAAATTTGATCGACATGACGTGAGATTAACAATGTTAGTTTTAACCGACACATGACCACTACCATCATCAGCATGTAGACCTGAGGACTTATCAAAACATTGTGCTACTTGGTAACCAGAAGATATGAACAAGTGAACCTTGGTAACAAAAACCATGGCAACAAAAGCCAAAGTGGGAGGATATCTCCAAAATACTTGGAGATGGGTCAGGGGGCAAGTCTTTGCCTAAGTGACTGAAGGTAAGGACTGGAGCTTCCCTCTAAACTCCAGGTGAACCTGTAAAGGAAAAGTAACTGTCACCTCAAGGAGATTGTCAGTCGTTTGTATGAGGTTTAGACCTGTTGGTTTTTTCGGACCAGAGTGGGGTTATAGCTTCCGGTCTAGCTGGGCCTCTCTTCTGCGGTGTTGATGTGGGCGAAGTAAGAAGACCCCAGGACAGGAGAAGTTCTCTCGTTTTCGCAGGGGAAGTGCAGACAGTGGTGTGGTTGTCTTTGGAAATTACTAGCTTTACTGGGAATCCCCAATGGTATCCTATGTTGTGTTCTCTTAGAATTCTTGTGAAAGGTGTGAATTCCTTTCTCTTAAGCATTTTGCCTGCCGACAGATCAGGGAAGATAGACAGATTGGCAAATCTTTCTGGTAGAGAGATGTGGGTTTGCAGAGTCTTGAGGAAGTTATCTTTAGTTTTAAAGAAATGAATGCGGGCTATCACATCCCTTGGTACTGCAGCGGAGAGATGTTTTGGTTTCGGAAGACGATGGATCCTATCATTAGATCCATTTGAGAGGCGTCTGGAAGTGCGATTGCCATCATGTCCGTTAGGAATGACGAAAGGGCTTCCCTTGGAACCGATTCTGGTACACCCCGAATCCTGATGTTGTTTCTCCTGGACCTATCTTCTAGGTCCAGAAGTTTGGATGACAGTCTTTGCACTTCTTCTTCTAGTTCTGTATTCGCATCAATAAGTAGGTTATGCGAAGTGGTGAGCTCCACCATTTTTTTTCCCACATGATCCACTCTAGATACTAGGTTTTGAATATCAGATTTGATTTCTGACATTGTTTGCTTAATATCTCTATGAAGGGTCTCCCGAAAGGATGAAAAGAGACGTTTAAGAGTGTTCTCCATTGTGGAAGTTGGGTCTGTCAATTCCTGGTGTTCCAGGTCAACCGATTCTGGCTGTGGTGAAGGGACTGAAAGTTGAGAGAACGGATTTTGATCTTCCATAGGTTGGAGCCGTGGAGAAGAATGCTGGAAGAATTGGGTGAGTTTAGTTGGTTTGGTGTGTTGAGATTTCCTGGACAAACTTCGCATGTTTCCCTTTGTGTACGGAATGGCATAGATGGGGGTTTGTCTGGGTTAATGGGGTCTTTTCCCGCTTTGGCTGTGGAGGTAGTGAAGGTCGTCTACTAAAGTGTAGTTGGTTGAGGGTTTTCTGAACAATACAGCAGAATTAAAGGGAGGTGGACCTCCAAACAGTTTGCAGAAGTAAGCCAGTGGTGTAGGAAAAATTTTTGCAGAGAGAGAAAGCAGCAGGGCTGTTGTTTAGCAGGAAACGGCTAGTAATGTAGAATTCAATAGGAAAGATCACAAGTATTCAACAATTTGATTTTAAATATTTCACACGGTTATCAAATTTTGATCTGCAGATCTGTTAGGTGTAAGGATTGGGACCTGAATAATCCCCAGAGCTTAGAGCTTTCTGTATTTTTGTTCTGAAAGCAGGAAAAGATAACTGTCCTTGTTATGTGGGGTGCAATTAAAAAGAGTATGTTTAGATATCTAGGGGTTTTGCCGTGTTCTCCAAAAATGGCCCTGCCCAGGTTTGTTATGAAGGAGATCATAAGAAAAGTATGCAGTGCTTTCCCAATAATTGTGAGAGGCCCAGCGGTTTTATACAGCAAAATTTCAGCGTCCCAGCTACTTTTCCTTAAAGCTTATACAGAGGGGCAACAGTAGCTGTATATGTTAAGGAGACGATTTGACTTGAGTTTGCCCGGCCCGGGCGGGTATATAGAGAGCATGTTTGTGGGGGGGGAAGATGGCCGCGGCCATGTGTAAGCTAGTGAGAGATGGTCCAGCCCGGTCTCCCTCAATGTCTTTCTGCAGGGAAATAGACGTATATTGGTCTGTCCCCAGAGGCCAGCGGTTAGGGCCCCAGGAGGTGTTGCGGTAGCAGGGGAAGTGTTGTACCTGCTGACCGTTGCGGGCGGTCGGTTCCTCCTTCTTGTGAAGGGCCATTGGTAGCTGCACACTCCGGGATTCCTCTCAGCGTCGGTCGCGCTCTTCCACTGTCCCACCGTTACAGGCGGAGACCCGTCAGGAACTGCTGCGTCCTCGAGTCCGCCGAGGCACGGGGTGCTGCAGCACAAGAGACTGCGGGCTCCGCTCTCTCAGCCCGTGCGATAGAGCGGGGAACGCGCGTGGCAGCAGGGCCTTAGTTCTCCTCTGCCGGGATCGCCGTCTACTCACAGGTACCGGTCCAGATAATTACCCGGTGTATCTGTAGGTTGTGGCAAAAGGTCCAGTACACTTTAGTCTCTTTTTGAGGCCAGTTGGGATTTAGAAGTGCCGGGTTAGCTAGATCCACCACGGAGCTCTCCTGTAGTGCGACCTACTCCATGCAGGTCCAGGCCACGCCCCCCGCCACATGGTAAATTGCATAGAAAACCCAAAATAGATAATTACTTAGTATTGTACATAATATTTATAATATACTTGTGAAAACTAGCAAAGATGAAAATGTCTTATCTGTAAGTACACAAAGAATTGGTGTCGTGGAATCGAGTACTTTTGCACTAGCTCCTCAAACTGCCTGAAGCGTCCTTTATAAAGTACATCTCCTAGCTCTTGAATTCCTTTTTGAACCCATTGTGTTATTGGAGCGTCGGGCAAAATAATTTGCAGCGCTGAAAGGGGACAGTGGCGTTTATCAATTGTTACTAAATTTTTACCAACAACATACTTATGCCATACCTGCACTGTATGTGAAAGGGATAATAAGTCATAAGTTTTAGGAGGATCCCCATATAGCATAGCTATTAAGCAGTCTTTGAATGAGCCTTTCGGGACCATTGTGTTCTCAATAGTAGACCAGTGATGTGTTTTCGGAGAGTTCCAAAAGAAAAACACTGGCTCCAATATTGCTGCAATTTTATATTGTGACATATTAGGGACTGATAAACCGCCTTCTGAGCTTTTTCTACATAAGTACTTTTTTCGGAGCCTAGGCTTCTTCCCTCCCCAAATAAATTTCAACAAAATGTTTTGAAGGCTGGTCAATAAAGAGCTAGGGAACATAAACGGTAAGGATCTGGCTATATATATAAAAACCGGGGTAGAAGTAGCATCTTGACAAGGTTTATACGCGCTAACCATGATAACGGTAATTTGGCAAGTCTGTCCGCTTCACCAAATATAGAAGAGGTAACGATTTCTAAGTTTTTACAGACGGATAAATCCTAATACCTAAATACGGAAGGTAGGTATCCGCCCAAACAAAGTTCATATTCGGAAGACGCGCTTTTAGTGGGGTACTACAATGTATTGGTAGAATAACTGATTTTGTTATATTTAGCTTGTAATAAGATAAATTTGTGTATCTATCAATGAGATCAAGGAGGGAGGGAATTGAGGATTCAGGTTGTTGTGTCATTATTAATATGTCGTCTGCGTAAAGACTAACTTTGTGGGTCTCATTATTAAAGGTGATACCTGTGATACTGTTAGTTTTCCTGATATGCTCAGCCAGGGGTTCGACACAAAGATCATATATAAGTGGGGATAAGGGACACCCTTGTCTAGTGCCATTGGTGATTAAAAAATTTTCAGAGAGAAATCCTGAGGCATAGACCCTCGCAGATGGAGTAGTGTACAGAGACAGGACGGCAGACAGGATTAAGCCCTCAAAGCCAAATTTTTGTAAGACTCTTTTTCGTATAGGTTCAGTTGATACGGTCAAAAGCCTTTTCTCCGTCCAGTGAGAGAAGAGCAAAGGGTAACCCTTGTTTTGACGCTATTTGAAGGATATCTAGCACTCGCCTACCATCCCATACCATACCATGCTGGAAGAATTGGGTGAGTTTAGTTGGTTTGGTGTGTTGAGATTTCCTGGACGAACTTCGCATGTTTCTTCGTGTACGGAATGGCATAGATGGGGGTGTCTGGGTTAAATGGGGTCTTTTCCCGCTTTGGCTGTGAGGTAGTGAAGGTCGTCTACTAAAGTGTAGTTGGTTGAGGGTACTGCAACAATACAGCAGAATTAAAGTAGGTGGACCTCCAAACAGTAGCAGAAGTAAGCCAGTGGTGTAGGGAACTCTTGCAGAGAGAACAGCAGGGCTGTGTTTAGCAGAACGGCTAGTAATGTAGACATTCAATAGGAAAGATCACAAGTATTCAACAATAGATTTAAATATTTCACATGTTATCAATATGATCTGCAGATCTGTTAGGATGTAAGGATTGGACTGAATAATCCACAGAGCTTAGAGCTTTCTGTATTTTGTTCTGAAAGCAGGAAAAGATAACTGTCCTGTTATGTGGATGCAATAAACAGAGTATAGTTTAGATATCTAGTTCTGCCGTGTTCTCCCAAAATGGCTGCCCAGGTTTGTTATGAAGGAGATTATAAAATACTATGCAGTGCTTTCCTAATAATAGTGAGAGGCCAGCGTTTTTATACAGCATATACAGCGTCCCAGCTACTTTTCCTTAAAGCTTATACAGAGGGGCAACAGTAGCTGTATATGTTAAGGAGCGATTTGACTTGAGTTTGCCCGCGGTATATGAGGGCAGTTGTGGGAAGATGGCCGCGGCCATGTGTAAGCTAGTGAGAGATGGTCCAGCCCGGTCTCCCTCAATGTCTTTCTGCAGGGAAATACTCAAAAACTCATTAAGTCAAATGATGCAATATAAGACACAGATGTAAGAACATATACGATTTTTTGCAATGCACAAATATATGGTGGGACAAATAAATTCCAATCTGAGAAAAATTTATGTGATATAATTAGAAATTAAACATAATATCCCTGCGCAGATTAACCCTTTGGGGAAAATGCTGTTTAGAACCAAGATCCAATTTGCCTCCCTGTCTCGTAATAAATATTCCCAATCTCTCCTCCCCCCCCTCCCCCCTGTGCTGGCCTGCGTACATTCTCTATAGCTACAACTTGTAAGCCATTTGTTTGAGACCCATGTTTCTCTATGAAGTGTTGTGCTACATTAGATTAGATCTATTGACATTAGAAATGTCATTCAAATGTTCGAGAAAATGGGTTTTCAATCTTCTAATAGTGTTACCAACATAAATCAATTTGCACAGGTTACAGGTCAAAACATATTACATGATGAGAATTGTAATTCATGTAATTTTTTATGTCATAAGTATGAGAAAAGTCAGAATTACAAAAATTGTGGGAAGAAGACACAAATTAACATGTTCTGCAGGGGTGGGAACCACACCTAAAGAAGCCTTTCTGGCGTAACCATGTAGGTCTATTTTTTGCAACGGGCAAGCGATTGGGCGATAGCAAATTGCCAATTGTTTAAGATTTTCTTGCCACTATACGACAGCCATTTTGTAGGATAGAATCTATGATCTCATCCTCCTGCAAAATGTGTAAATATTTCAAAATAACTTTTTTAATAGTCGCAAAATGATGACTATGATCCAAAAGTACCACTAGTTTGTCCCTCTCAGGGTTTTTTCTAGAAACGTCTGTGGATGGCTTAGGAGCCAATAAACCTTCCCTGGTACGTTTATCAACAATCCCAGAAGCCCTTGTAAGGTTCCAATCTGGATAACCTCTCAATTTGAGTCTCTCTCTGATGTTATTTTTCTCAACTTCATAGTTTGAGACAAGACTGCAATTCCGTTTGGCTCTAATATATTCGCCTACAGGTATCGCTTTTTTTGTATGATTTGTATGGAAAAAGTTAAAGGGAAAGAGTGTAATACCGCGCCAACTTTGGCGGAACGTTTTAGTAGACAGAGATTGATGAGGAGTGCCCATAAGTTCCAAATCCAAAAATGTTTTGATGGCATCTTAAGTAAAATTCAAATTAAAAGGATTGTTATTTAAAAAATGAATGAATGTATGTACGGCAGGCACATCGCCCCTCCAAATGAGGAGGAGATCATCGATGTACCTGCCGTACCATAAATTGGAATTTATTTGTCCCACCATATATTTGTGCATTGCAAAAAATCGTATATGTTCTTACAGCTGTATCTTATATTACATCATTTGACTTAATGTGTTTTTGAGTATTTAACATACCTTTTTTCATTTTCATCTTTGCTAGTTTTACAAGTATATTATGAATGTTATGTACGATACTAAGTAATTATCTAACTTTTGGGTTTTCTATACAATTTACTATGTGGCTCTGCTTAGATTTTATACATTAGACACCTTGCGCTTCTCCATAGCAACACGTCATTCCTACATCCGGTTATCCGATTATGTCATTTCCACAGTTTGGAATGCAGAATCTCTCGTTTACATTTCCAGTTTCCGGTTTGACGGTTCATGTTACTACGCTTGGAGGAAGCGCATGGCTTTCAGGTATGTTTTAACAGGTGTCTATTGTTAGGCTTGATTATGTATATTGTGTCTTTGTATGCACTGTAAGAGGAAAGCAGCAACAGTAGTTTTCAGCTAAGACTAAGGGCCACGTCCGGCCCGAAACGCGTCAGCTGGACACCCCTCTGATCACCCTTTTTTTGCACACGTTGTTGCCCTCGTGGCTTTTTTGTGGCTTTTATTATGGATTTTCAATAAATTTATTCTGGATTTTATGCATATTTCCTCTGGTGCCAATCCAATTCTTTGCTCCTTAATTAAAGTGTGTACCACAATGAACATGGAACCAAGGAAGAGAGTTGTTCCAGAAGATTTAAAAGAAAATTATAGGCAGACGCGTTAAAGGTAACAGCTATGAAACCATCTCCAAACAGCATGATGTTCTTGTTACTACAATGCTCATATTATTCAGAAGTTTAAAACTGATGGGACTGTAGTCCACCTCACTAGACATGGCCACAAGAGAAAAATTTATGACAAATTGAAGAGACAGATATTACAAATGGTAAGCATAGAACCCAGAACAACTTCCAAAGAGATCAGAGGTTAACTCCAAGGTCAAGATACATCAGTGTCTTTTTTTTTTTTTTTTTTTTTTTTTAAACATATGTTTATTAGGTTTCATGCTTAGGTAACAGCCACCAATTTTGAAATTCTTTTATGTCTAAAGGTCAATACATTAAACATTCACCAATAAGAACAAAAGTTGTCTGAGTACTCCATATAAATGTCTAATACAAAACGAACATTCCGTGATATGGAGTTCCGACACTTAGGCAAAATCGACCCATGATGCAACGATTTCAACCATAGTCAAAATCTAATCAAGAAACCATTTTTTCTATTACTATACAACAGAAATACAGAAACAAAGTTAAAGCAAAGACAAACAATCACACCAACAGACAGGAACGGGGGGGAGGGGGAGAGGGAGGGGGAAGAAAATCTATCCACTCGGTCGGGTCCACTACGTGAGTCAAATCAGGACAATGAGTCCTGAAGCCGGAATAAACAAATCATGAAGGCCATTTGCGGAATTCATAAAAAGGATGTGAAGATGAGTCTGTAGTAGGAAAATGATGAGCGAGAGCTAAGATGGATTCCCAGGGAGTTGAAGGCAGCCCAGAGAATCAGTAAGCAGCCCTTCAAGATACCATTTGGAAAACCAAAACGGAGAAACCAATGCCCGTATTTTATTAATAGACAAGAATTTTTCAATAAAGGGTTTCCATACGGCAAAAAATGTATCTGTGAGAGATAGTTTTGCAGACTCAACTTCCACCCTTTCAAGGTTTAAGTATGTTTTAATTTGGGTCATTACCTCCGTTTTGCTCAGCATGGCATTGTCCAACCACTTGAGTAGTATACATCATTTTGCTGATAGGAGAATTATGTGAAAGAGCTTATGGTATTTGGCCAGACCAGTGAGGTCATGAAAGAGGCAAAAGGTAGGGGTGAGAGGAATTTCAATGCCATTTTACTCTCAGGGTCTCCTTAAGTTGTTTCCAAAATTTTTGGGATTCAGGGCAGGACCACATCCCATGAATCAGGTCAATTTTTGGTTGCTGACACTTGGGACAGGCTATTATCCGATTTGGAGCGAGAGGATGTGGAGGGATGGTAAAACCATAAATGGCCTGATGCATGAACCAAAAGTAGGTTTCGCGCCATTTTTCACAGATTATGTTTTTACTGATCTTATTCCATCCCTCCAGTGCAATTTGCAGGATATTGAGCTCTGGGAAATTGCCCTCCCATGCGCACAAAAGCTTAGAGGTTCTGCCCGGTATTAGCGAATTTCTTAGCTTTGTGTAAAGCAGGCAAAGAGAGTGTCGAGAGGTCTGTGTACCTATCAGGTCGTCAAAGTCATTGGCAGGGAATTCTTTGGAGAGGTTAACCACTCTGGATCTGACAAAGCTAGTTATCTGGCTATAGGTTAAGAAATGCGAGGGCGGGATGCTATGAGAATTTTGAAGGTCTGGGAATGAGTAGTACTTTAGCTTTTGGCTATTAAATATGTGTCCAGCTGTGACCAAGCCCCATTCTTTCCATACCTGGAGGTGGGGATCGCCCAGACTCTGGTTGAATTCCGGATGTTCGATCAGGGGCATATGCTTGCTTACATCAGTGTCTTAATGGAAGACAACCGAGAAGGACAGCACAGTTGAAAGCATATCAAAATAGCGAGACTGGAATTTGCCAAAATCCATATTGACAAGCCACAAAGTTAGTCCTTTGGTCAGATGAGACAAAACTGGAGCTTCACATCAGTTCTATGTTCACAGACACAAAAATAAAGCATATGAAGAAAAGAACATTGTACCTAATGTAGAACATAGAGGAGGCTCAGTTATGGTTTGTGGCTAAGACTGACTTTGTTGCCCATGTCAACCAATCAGAGTTCCTCTTTCATATCACATAGTGCTGTGAAAAAATGAATGGGGTGCTCTGAATCATTGCTATGTTTTCATACATGTCCCCAAAGGTGTCTGTGCAGGGTACAATGAAATCTCAAGACTATCAAGGCATTCTGGAGCACAATGTGCTGCCCAATGTCAGAAAGCTTGGTCTCAGTTGCAGGTCATGGGTCCTCCAAAATATGAATGTCCCAAAACACTAAGCTAAAAACATCCAAAAATAGCTAAGAGCAAAGCATTGGATTATTCTGAAGTGGACTTTTATGAGCTCTGATATTAATCTTATTGAACATCTGTGGAAGGAGTTGAAACATGTAGTCTGGAGAGGGCACCATTACACCTGACACACCTGGAGTAGTTTGCACACGATAAGTGGGCCAGAATACCTGTAGACAGGTGCAAAATGCTCAATAAGACTTACAGAAATAGTTTCTTAGCAGTGATTGCCTCAAAGGTTGTGCAACAAAATATTAAGTTAAGGGTGCCACTCTTTTTTTCATACTGTGTCATTAGTTTCATTTTTAAAAATGTTTTGGTTGAACCACAATTTAAAAGCAATAACTTTTTTTTTTGTTGTGTGTCTGTCGTGTCATGTAAACTGCTTAATTCAGTGTACCGTCTGAATGCATGCTTGGTTTGTCTTTGTAGTGTCCTTGTTCCATACTAGTACAGGTGTTTTTGTTATAAGGGTCTTTAAGATGCCCTCTTAACGCTTAGTTTAATTTTTGGTTTATATTAGACTGAAGGATTGGTTCTAGCTTGCTGATCGCGATTATAATTATCAAGATCGGTACATTTACTGTATCTACGATATTGCATTCTTGTGGACATGTTTGCATTGTTGACTTTCTTTTTACTACAAATTTTTGTGTCCGCATGTCTCGGATTGTACCTCGAGCTTGCATTTGTCATATTATCTTTTTCACCAATAAAGCTTTTTCTTGAATTAAAAAAAAAAAAGAAATAAATGATTTTAACTAGTTGAATTTCAGTAGATTTACATTTATTATTACTTTTGTCAGTTTTAAATTTTTTCAGTGACCAGTGTGGGTTTTACTTTCTTTAACAGAAGCATGCCAACAATTATATCCACGTGTGTTCATACTTGATTAGGTTAAAAAAAATATGCAGGTCTATCAAGTCGAACCTAGAGCATAACCCTACGATGTTGATCCAGAGAAAGGTAAAAACTTCTATGAGGTGGAAACCAATTACCCCATACGAGAGGAACAATTTACTTGGATATAGTGTAAAATAAAACTTGGTTTTAAGTGATGATGTTGTATTAGATATTAGTGTAAACTAAATGTAACTATCCACTCCTTGCTGTTGTATTAATTTGACTCCAGTATGGCAATCAGAATAAGTTCTTGGATCAATGTGACCTCTTTAGACTGAATTCACCCTTTCAGCAAATAATCCCATCTATGATAATGGTAAAATGTTTCTATAGATGTAAAGGATGCCCCCTTGTCATGGTTACAGGTCTAGGAGTAAAAGGATCACTGAAGGGAGCTCTGTACTGTCCATTCTCATATTCGTACATGATTGCACGTCCTTAGCCCTCAATGACTATTCTTGAGGCTTTTATTGACCACTGTGTTGTCAGTATTTACAAGAAATCAACTATGAGCCAAAACACGTATGTCTAATACTTTTTTCGAACTCGTGCCCTGTCCTTTTGCATAGACCATGCACCCAAAACTTCAGTTCATCAGAGTGCCCAAGTAGTGCACAAAACTTCTTCAACAAACTCTAGAATTAATTTCGGTAATAAAATTCAGATCCGAAAAATTAAAACCGATTTTAACTACAGAAATTAAAATTAATTCAGACGGCAATATTAAGTAAGATGCATACATATATTTATTATAACATTAGTCAGGTGGATCATGCAAATACAGAATATAGGTAGTAAGATGGTAGGGAAAACAATATTTGGTCTTGATTACTGTACAAAAGTGGTACAAATGTCATAGGAATAGGTGTATGATGTCAATATCAACGTTTCTGCTTTAAACGTCTTTGTCAAGTGACATTGGAGAAATCATATGGTGGTCCTATGGGAACAATAGGAAGAAAGAGTGGTTCAGCTCACCTGCACAGTTTCCCAATATCAGCGGAGACATGGTGTGTAGCCGGTATTCACACCGAGAGTGTTTTGTGCTATGGAAACAATAGGGTATAGGCTGGTACTGAAGGAGACCAAAGGTAATTACAAGCAGCAGTCCCACCAAAAATCCAGGGGCAAAAGCTAAGGGCTAGTGGTAGTGCCCTGCAAGAAGAACAGGAGTAGCGTCCGGTGTGGACGGAGATGCGCCAGCAGTATAAGGCTATGTTCACACGGCTTAGTTCGGGGCGTATTTTACGGACGTATTTACGTCCTCAAATACGTCCCGAAATACGTTTCAAATACGTGTCACAAAGTGCGGCGCGTATATCGCGTCGTAAATACAATCCCCATTCTTTACTATGGGGATTTACGTTGCAAAATACGCCTCAATAATTGACAGGGGACTTAATTTTACGATCGTATTTACGGACATATTTACACCCGCAAATACGTCGCAAAAATATGCCTCGTGTGAATGACGAGGTGTATTTTACATTGGAATCAATACTAATCTAATTGTTCATTATTTGAAACGTATTTCGGGACGTATTTGCGGACGTAAATACGTCCGTAAATACATCCCGAAATAAGCCGTGTGAACATAGCCTTAGTTCACACTTCGGAATCCATTAAAAGAATATAGTTAGCAGACCTCATGTATAGCTGAGCTTTAGCTACACAAGCTTCTGGAGGAAGAGATGACACAAGCTGCAGCTGCAGGGCAAAAATCTGTATTTGGAAACACTGACTTTAGATAAGTAAGAAATCTGGTTCATAATGAGTTTTACTTTAGAGTGAGAAAGAATAGGTTTATGTGTGGTATAAAATACTATTGAATATGAGTCATCCCATGAGTAGACCTGTTATTTCACAATAATTACAAAGAGTACAATAGTAATTCATGCATGTGAAGGCCACCATGCTAGAAGCATGTACTGTACTATATGAAATGGGAGCCTGAAATTCAAAGAAATCACTATGACTCCATTTGTATCAACACAAAGAAAACATTTTCATCTGTTCTATAGTTAGAAATTCCATTTGGTTTGTTATGATAGATTGGCACATAAATAAAGTTGGTCTCCTTCACCTTTTTTTGACCATTTTCCCAAAATAATACCTTAGTTCTAACGTATCCGCAACATGTTTTTGTATATGGATAATTGATATCGTAATAAATGTGATATGCAGGGTCAGATTAATGAGATTTAGAAAACTAATTTTGATTACTGGTTTTAAAGTCTAACAAATAATCCATAAAACATCACTACCCAAAAAGTTAAATTATGTGGGTACTTGAAATTTCTGAAAGAAGACTGGTCAGGTAGGTCCAGAATTTCTAAAATCACCATACATGGAATTCCAGATTGCACCTTACATGTACAGCAGATAGGACTCAAGTCTACTTTATAAACAGTGGATGCCATTTTTGTCCCATCTAGGACCCACTTGGTTTGGCCAGGATAAGCATAATTGTCAATTTAACCTATCAGATACAGTGTTTGATAGCAAGTGCGACATCCAAGGGATTAGACAGGGAGTTCTCATTGTCACCTGATCAGCCCCCATGACATAATCTTGGGTCACTAATTGTTTGTTATAGCAGCCACGGACCTAGTGAAGTCTAAGTGATAAAATGAAACTCTATAAGTGATAAAATTGGTAATGGCGTAAATCTGCTGACTCACGGAACCCAAAAAAGTGGAATTGAGGGGGGATCCCATTCGACTTCAATTAATGTTTTAAGTGTCGCTATATGTTAGATGGTACATTAAATGGTACATTTAAAAATGCAGCCTACCCCCCCAAAAAAATCCCCTCAAATATTTGTATTGATAGAAAAATAAGTTATGATTCTAAAAAGTCAAAGATAAAGACGTGGCCTTAATGGGTTACACATAATATTGGTGTTTGTCTTTTTTTGTATGTCACCATACTGCAGTTTGCTTATTGGGCACTAAGGGCCACATGTATGAAACGGTTTTGGTCTAAAAATCACATTTTTTCCCATAGGTTTGGATAGGGAAAAAAGTGAGTTTTAGACTAAAACCATTTTATACATGTGGCCCTAAGTTCTTATATCTTACAGAAGGCTTACATTTTTCAAAGTATGTCTGCAGCAGGACCAGCATTAATTTCATTATCATCAGAGAGCCAGATTACAGTAAAAGGGAACACCTCTGTTTAAGGCCAGTGCCCTGTAGTGTGGAAGCTGCGTGGACATAACCATGTGGCTACTAATGCCCATATGCAATAGCCGATAACATCACTGTTTCTCTGGAATACAATCATACAATCTTTGGCAGCTGTGGTTTTCTCCATAAGCGGCTGCTTAAGGGGACCCAAGCCTAAAACTGAAGGCAGGTAATCACATGGTTGATATAAAGTGATGGTCCTACATCCCTCTCTCTGGACTTCAACCTCCCCACATGTCAGAGAAACATGTTCACAAACTCTCTCATAGAAGTCAATAAATAAAATTTCTAATTTCGTTTTTTCTGCCAATGTGCCTGGGCATGATAAGGATACCTTGACGTGTTCGCTGTGGTAGCTAGGCATACGCAATTTTATCAAACTGTACATGAAAAGCATTTATATTGTGCATGTATAAAACATAGATATAATGCACCAGTGTCTCAGCAAATAGCAAATATAGGTGCGGGCTAATTCTGTTTTTTTCTTGGATTTTGCATTCAGAGGAGTGGCTACCTCCATTTTAGCCGAGCACTTTTCCCACATGGCTGCATGAGGTCCTTATAATCAATGTGAATTGAGTCCAGCTCATACTGAACCATACAGACTTGCACACACCAGCTGTAAATCCAGCTATTCCAGAGTTGGATTTGTCAGTTGACAAAATACCTCATAAAATATCAGTTTGTTACCAGTGGATTTCCCTAGAAATAATAAATAATCTTCATAGAAGTAATTTTTCATTGAATAATTCAACTGTGCTACATTTCGGGCTCGTTCACACGGCTTATTCTGGGACTGATTTCAGCCATATTGAGCGCCGTATTTGCGCTCCAAGACAGATGAAATCAGTCCCAGTCATTATGGTAATCCCCAGTTCGTATAGGGAACTATGGATTCCGTCTCCTCTCCCCGCTCGGGAGAAAGTGACATGTCAATTATTTACGGGCCCCCGCGCCCCGCCCCCGCTGCACGGCAGCCGGCGTAATTGTGGGGCGAAATCCGTCCCCGCAATTACGCCGGCAATAAGTCGTGTGAACATTGCCTTACAGTTGAAAACAGAAGTTTACATGCACTATAAAAAAACACATATGCATGTATTTCGCACATGACATGAAATCAAAATAAACCTTACCCATTTGAGGTTAATTAGGATTACAAAAATTATTTATATTTGCTAAATCCCAGAATAATGAGAGAGACAATTTTTAAGGAAATTACATACACTAGGATTACTATTGTATTATTACTATTAAACAATTTGGGACAGCCCATATGATGATGTCATTTTTTTTGGAAGCTTCTGATTTATTGGTAACATCAGAGTTAATTAGAGACACGCCTGTGGATATATTTTATGTACACCAGAAACTGCTTCTGTGTGTAACATCATGGGGAAGTCTAAATAAATCATCCAAGATATCAGGAAGGGAATTGTGGATTAGAACAAGTCTGGATCATCCTTGGGTGCAATTTCCAGATACCTGAATGTGCATCGTTCATCTGTATAAACAATTATACGTAAGTACAAACAAGATGGGAATGTCCAGCCATCATACCGCTTAGGAAGGAGACAGGTTCTGTGTCTCAGAAATGAATGTGTTTTGATCCAACATGTGCATATCAACTCAAGAACAAAAGCAAAAGACCTTGTGAAGATGGTGTGCTGGTAAGATTGTGTCATTATCCACATTGAAAGTACTGTACTGACAATATGGGCTGGAAGGCCAATCTGGCTGGAAGAAGCCATTACTCCAAAATAAACATATAAAAGCTAGATTGTCTGCAAATGCACACAAAAACTTACATTTTGGAGACATGTCCTGTGGTCTGACAAAACTAAAATTGGACTGCTTAGCCATAATGACCATCGTTATATTTGGAGGAAAAAGGGAGAAGCTTGAAAGCCTAAGAACACCATCCCAACTGTGAAACACTAGGGTGGCAGCATAATGTTGTGGGGTTGTTTTGCAGCAGGAGGGACTGATACACTGCCAAATTGGTTATAAAGTGGCTTAAGGATAACCAAGTCAATGTTTTGGAGTGGCCATCAGCTCTGATCTCAATCCTATTGAAAATATATGGGCAAAGCTGAAAAGGTAGGTGCGAGCAAGGTGACCTACAGACATGGCTCAGTTACACCAGTTCTGTCAGGAGGAATGGGCCAAAATTCCTACCAATTATTGTGAGAAGCTTGTGGAAGGATAACCAAAACGTTTGACGCAAGTCATACAGGTTAATGGCAATGCTACCAAATACTAACGAAATGTATGTAAACTTTTGACTTTGCAGAAAGTAATAAAAATGTCTTAAAAATTCTCTCTCATCTCATTGTTCTGCCATTTGACAAATATAAATAATTTTGGTTCCTAATTGACTTAAAACAGGTAAGGTTTATTCTGATTTCATGTCAGATAGTGAGAAAAACATGCATATGTGTCTTTTCATATAGTGTATGTAAACTTCTGGTTTCAACTGTGTATATTGGCGGACAAAATAATTTTTAGATATTTGTTACCACTGACCGAACAGTCTTGAGAAAGTTTTATCCATGGTACTCTCCGGTCACATTTACATTGTTCCAGCTTTATTAAAGCAGACAGCTTTATTGATTGAAAATATTTATTCATAATCAGTCGTCAAAAACAAGCATATATCCACATGACCCAGCACGGAGCATAATAAATGAACACAGGCATTTGTATATAATAAGGCATTATGGGAAGAGAACTGAAAGCTATAGTACCCTCTATTGGCTGTAACCATCCTCAATTCGCTTGTGACTCACCGAGTCCTGGAAAGCAAAAAGGAGTCATGCCAAGCCAGTATTTCTCATCTGCAGACAGCTTTATTGATTGAAAATATTTATTCATAATCAGTCATCAAAAACTAGCATACAACATATCCACATGATGCAGCATGGGGCATAATAAATGAACACATTTGTCATGCATAAGATGCAATAAGACATGAACCATAGGCTAACCTACACCACACATCACATGATATGCTACACTAACAGACCAGCACACATCAAGAATTACAGGCAATAAAGCATAAACAGACCTATGTTTATGAAAGGAGGGGAAGTTCACAAGTCGGGCTTTAATCTCTCCAGCTAGTGTTCCCTCACGAACCAAGCAAAATACAGGTAGAACCACAGAGTTTCCCAGCTGTAAGGGCAGGAGCTATCCCACTTTTCCCTGCCAAAGGGGCAACAGGAATAAGTGGGAAATGGATCTACCCACAGAGCCACTTTGCAGTCCGAAGATCTGATGAATGCTGTCACATACAAAGGAGATCCTCAGCAAGGTGGGGATGTCAGGTATCCCTTTTCTACCCTTTGAAGGATCCTTGTACATGATGCTCTGGTTGACCTTGGCCAAGTGATCCTGCCAAGACTTTAGGGCCTCACTTTCCTTCCGGAACAAGACTCCGAGGATTTTGATGGAAAACGAGAAAGGAGCAGAGGTAGATAGCTGCCAATTTCTGAAGATTATAGCCTATGACTTCCCACAGTTAACTTTAGCCCCTGAAGCTCTGCTGAACTCCTTGCAGGTCTGGACGAGTGCCGTCATCGAACGCTGATTAGCACAGAAGACCGCCACATTTGCAGACTGTTTCTCTGCTGTTTCTCCTCCTCTCTGAATGAGAGGCAATGAGTGGCTAAGAAAGGGGAATATCTCTTCTTGGGAAGAGGCAACATGTAGGTGTGTGAGGGTTTCAGATTTCCTTTTGCACCTCTAAGACATTTGCATATAACAAGGCATTATGGGAAGAGACTACATGGTGCCTCTCCCCAAGGAGAGATATTCCCCTCTCTGGAACATATCGCTGGCATCCTCAAAGGATATGGCAATCTCAAAGGTGCTTCTAAACACTTAATTGACATTAATGTTGAAGACTTAAAGAGTTTTTCCTTTGTTGGCATTGACCGAATAAATTAAAAAAAAACATACAGAGAGGGCAACTATGAGAAAATGCTGCTGAATTTTGAGGCACACTGAATTCTGTTTTTGGTTAGGAGATACCCAATGAGGCATGAACTTTAGAACTGACCTTTCATATATCTATTGATAGTCTCTATAATGCTTTTTTTGTTTTTTAGAATAATATATCTATTGTGTTTTATTAATAGGACTTAAAATCAAAAGAATTATAAAAAAACATTGGAATCTTCTGAAACAGGATAAAATGGTGGGGGAATATTTACCAGATGTTCCCAAAGGAGTTTTTAAAAGAGCTCGTAACTTGGGAAACATGTTAGCCCCCACTATATGTTCTAATAAGTTTGGGAATGGCAGAGTGAATGAAGCACATAAAGGATTTTTTCCATGCGGAAAATGTTACGGTTGTAAAAACTGTAATATGAGTAGTAAAAACAAAATGGTAGAATTCTGCAATGGAATGGAAAGGTTTGAAATAAAACACTTCATAAACCTTTCAATCAAAAGGCATAATATATGCTATAAAGTGCCCATGCGGAAAAATATATGTGGGCAGAACTAAACGATCATTAGCCACCCGCATGAGGGAGCATGTATACAATATAAGAAGAGGCTATCTGGGACACCCATTATCAAAACACTTTAAAGTTCTACATCAAAGTTCATTAGAAAATACTGTCTTTTTGGCATCGAGAGTGTGAAACTGGAACTGGCGAAAGGGTGATCTAATAAGTAAGATGTCCAGAGCAGAAACAAGGTGGATTTTCAATTTGAATTCACAAATACCAAATGGTTTGAATTCAGATATTGAACTATTTGCGTTTTAAGGTTGTTCGTTTAAAAAAAAAAAAAAATCTGAGAATTTTTCTTTCTTTCTCTCTCCCCTCTTTTTCCTTTTTTCCCTTGGGATTTTAAATGGGGACAGCATTCCAGTGATTGTTTTAATCCTTTGCACATTAATGTGCATATTGTTGTTTTTCATTGCAGCATTATTTATTGTATTTATTATTTTGTTTTATGAGGTAGAATATATTAAAGGTTAGGGAAATGTATTCTTGATTGTCTTTTAAGTAACATCATCTGTAACAAACAGGGTGTGGAACAGATATAAGGCCCAGACTAAGCCAGGCATTATACCCTGATGAACGTTATTCTCTGAACCGCGTAGGTCTTGTATGCCTGCTCGGCTTTCGTTAGCTACAGCCTTAGTGACGTCACTCTAGTCTGTTAGCCTGTATGTGTGGATCCCGCACGCTGCCGGCCGGAGCGTATCACCAGTGAACACACCACACTGTTTGTATGTTTTTATATATTATTTCTGACAAATCCACCAACTGAAGATTGAAGTGGACAGAAACCTGGATTAGTGCGAGGTTCCTGGCTGATGTGAGCATCTAGTGAGTTTCTCTGGGGAAGTGGTTGCACTATTACAGGTGTGTTTTTCACTGTTTTATACTATTTGCATGGGGGGGTTGCATATTTTGGAATTTGTGTATTTGGGGACTGCTTGTGATTAAGTTGGCACCTTATACAGCGAACAGAGCGCGATCGTCTTTTTTATATATAAGGACTTAAAATCAGTTTTATTCCTGCCACTTGAGAACTCCAGTCTGCTTTTTCCAATGATATAAGCAAAATAAGGCAATTTCTAATAGGTCTATGTTGTTTTAAAATTGAGTTTTGTTAAAAAATGTTATGCTGTGACCATGGATGAAAGGCAAACAAAATGTGAAAGTGAATAGGTATTGTACAGACCTGAGATGCCTCATATAATGGACTATAAATAAAAGTTTTTACTGAAGAGCAGGACTTCCCATTGGATTTGGATTCATATTGCTGCAGGCTGGCAGCTGGAAATCATTCTTTGGTGAGTTGTTCTCTACAATGGGTTTTTCTTTTTTATCCACATGCAAAGTACAAAAAAAAATCAAAGATTTAAAATAGCTTTTTTTCTTTTCTCAACAGAATGTTTTCTTAGATGGATCCCTCCACATTGCATATTTTTTTTACCCCATGTCGCAAGTACCAAAACATGCGATGACCAAGGCATCCAAAACGTAGAAGCGAACATGTGTATTGTACAGATCCAAGATGCCTATTTTAATGGACTTTACATAGAATTTTTCAATGTTTACTGAAATGCTGGGCTTTTCCATTTGGATGTGGATAATAAAGCTTGGACTATTTTAAATGTTTCTAGAGAGTGCCATTGATAAAACTGATACATGAGGTGGGGGGAAAAGCCTTTAAAGGGAATGTGTATCGTTTAAATCACATTTTTATGTTCAACATATTTTTTAAGAATTTTTGGTTATATTTTTTTTTTCATTTTCAATATCACTTTAATTATTTTTTTATATATTTATTAAGTACTGCAGTTTTAACTTTGTCCACTTAGCCTAATAATAGTATGATAATTCATGTTCTGTAGAGAAAGATTCTCAGTAGTCTGCTCATTATCAGCACAAAGAGGGTCAAACTGAAAGGAGACACCAGTGTGGATAGATAACACAGGATCCACCAGTCACAAGAGGAGAACAATTGAAAGTGGTATGAAAAATTAAAAAAACACTATAAAAAATTCCTAAAAAAATGTGTTTAACATAAAAATGAGACTTAAAAAATTACTCATTTTTTGATGACACATTCCCTTTAAATTGGCACCTGTTTATTACATGAGTGCTGGAAACAACTGGATGACCTAGCAGCCTTGACATACAAAGAGCAGTTTGGTCATGAGCAGGATAAAGGGACCTTGTCCATCTTCACAAGATCATTCAAAATATCCCTTCATATCACGAGTTTATCTGAGCATAAAATTATTCACTTATTCCGAATGTGCCTTAAGAGTCATCTTAATCTCTGTCAGGTCTTTTTATATTTACATGTTAAAGCTTCTGCTGCCTGGGTTTATGAAAATGATGCTCACCCAATGATACAAAACTTTCCAGGAAGCATGCCAAGCTGTCAGACTGTGCCAGCCTAAAATTGGCATTGTGATCTTCATGTGTATTGAAATGTGTTTCCATGTATTGTAATCTTCATGTCTGTTGTCACTATTTACACAGTAGTGAATGCAACTTATATATAAACATGAGAAAATTTACCCTAAACATGTTACCATCCAGATTGCTTTCAAATTGTTGTTTCTTGCTTCCTTTTTTTAAAAGCAGACTTTGTAACACGTCAGCCACATCTACTAAACATTTCACAGTTGTGCAAGGAACTAACCCGGAGAGGCCATCAAACGACCAACAGGTTTAACCGTGCTTCACTTACAGCCTGATGAGAATTCCTTAAATGACATTTTGCATGTTGTATAATTTTAGCTTGAGGTTACTTGAAAATAAAACAGTTACATAATCCAGCAAGGGCTTGTCGGGACTGGCTGCCAGTTTACAGATGGTAATTCTTCAGCTTTATTTTAGTGATACCTCTAGAGAGACTCGACTAAAATTGTACAACACAACATTTCATCACTTTCATCTTTCAAATTATTCTTTTCCTTAATAAAACACGTTATAGATATGACCCTCTTTCACTATATTAGGATTGACTATCAGAAGGCTGTTTTTTAGTGTACTGCCTTCATAATGATTTGTTCTGGTTAGCAGTGTCATGTACTATATGCCAGTGATGAATGTACTGGCCTAAATAAATCCTGCAGTTATAAAACATACATTGAGAGCCTTTCTCTGTCTAGTACTGTCTGATAAAATGACTATGCTAAGGGAGTCAGAAGCAAATTGAGCATTTGTTACATCCAATAGAGGGTGCTTGAGCTTTCAGCTCTTTTCCCATAATGTGATATGCAGATGCTTAGGGGGATATGTATGAACGGGCTTTTCGCCTGTTTTCAGGTGTATAATGCGCCTCACTGTGCCAGATCCGCTGTTGGACACACTAATGCGATGTTAGACGCAAGCTTCGCCACTTTATAATGCGCCTAACATGAAAGGGCATGCTATGGGAGTTCTGGGGCGGGATGCACCAGATTCGAAAACTCCGACGCATGTATGAATGCCGGTCGGCAAAGTGAGGAGCATTACAGCTCCAACAGGCAGACCTAGTTCAATGTGGTCTACCAGAGCCGGAGGAGGCGAAGTGGAGCTAGCAATTATTTTAATGGGGCAAAATGTGCTCTAGGTCTACGGTTACAACAGTACAATAATAAAAATTATTTGTAACGAAAATTAATTAATTAATTGTCACGTCAAGGGAGGTACAGTGAGCTCTAACTGGAACCCAGT
Organism: Phyllomedusa bahiana; assembly: GCA_025379985.1. Taxonomy (NCBI): domain Eukaryota; kingdom Metazoa; phylum Chordata; class Amphibia; order Anura; family Hylidae; genus Phyllomedusa; species Phyllomedusa bahiana. Next base: position 113,227 of record JAODAL010005798.1, on the reverse strand, counting down.
CCACTGTCCCTGCCTACTTGACGTGCTGCCCTAGGCAGCAAACACCAACTGTGCCACAGTCCCTGCGCTGCTAACGTGCTGGGGCCGTCAGAAGGAAGAATAGTTAGACAGTCCGGGGCAATATCAAATAGGAACGCCAAAGCCACAAATCAGAACCAGAGGGATAAACGTAAACAAGCCGAGGTCAAACACGAACGGGAGCGAGGTACAAAATCAGGAGACAAGCCGGGGTCAGGAGAACAGGCCGAGGTCAGGTATACGGATAAGCAAACACAAGAACAAGTAACAAGGTAGCCAGGAATATCACAGGCGCTGCACTCAGCCTTCAGGGAGTTTAAATGGGATTCCCGGATACCGCCCCTGTAGCTGATTGGAGCGGCCTCCGGGTCCTCCCATTGGCTGGTGCGACACGCCCCCTGTCAGGAGTGGCTGGGCCCCTGTCACTCACAGAGCTGTCAGCAGCAAGTGTATCAGGGTGGGGTCGCTGATCAGCTGCTGCAGCCTGTTGATCCCTGCAGCCTGAGCACAACCTAGCCCTGACATTAATAAGGATAAATATCCAAGTTGTATAAAAAAGATTTCAATGTATTGAAAAAGTTGATCATTTAAAAATAATGGAAATATATATAATATCTCAAAAGAAAGAAATATCAGCTATAAAATGTCTTTAAAATGCCGAGAAACTTAAACTAATTTTACATTAAATAAGCCACTGATGATGTTGTACTGATATAATTTTTTTTCCTTTTTAATACCAACAATTTGAGATGTATTTTTGCTGCCTTCATCTTTTATTCTATTTAGTATATACAGCAAGAGCCAGCACAGCACAGCTATTGCTGGGACCTGTGGTCCTCCAAGCAGGATTTCTATTCACTGACATGCTTAATGATTTATCTCTGATTTCCAGCCTGTCTCGAAACTTAATACATGTTAGGCGCATTACTTATGCACCTAAGTTCCGCAATGCGCCTCACACACAGGCGAGGCGCGGGGAACTTTACACCGCATTTATAAACGCACTTCGGGTGCGGCCATACATCAGGTGCAGTTTTCATAGGAAAAAAAACGTGAAAATGGCCACCTCGACGCGCCGATCTTCATACATGTCCCCCTTAGTGTCGTGCAAAAAGGCAATTTCTAATCACCACACATCTATATGGTGCTTTCCTCAAGGAGAGATATTCCCCTTTCTAGGGAGAAAATAGAAAAGTATTGTTTATTCCCATTGCTGTATGCAGGGATTCCATCAGTTATTTCAGTGCCCCATGCAGCCAAACTATCTGGGCTTCTAACCCATTGGCAGTTCCCATCTTGCACAATATCAGAGGGCCCTTTTTAAAAAAATTTGATCAGGCACCTGACAGGAGTACTGACAATATTCCCTCAATTACACCCCTGGGTGTATGATATGGATTTTGTGGATGTGTTTTGGGGGTTATCGTCTTCTATTGATGCAACTTTTATTATAGATGTTTATTTGCAAATGCTTGTTGTCAAAGATCAGAAAAACATGTCTGTATTACACTGAGGCTCATGTCAGTTAAAGAGGACTGCTGACCTGTCCTGCCATGTCTGGGTTCACTGTGAAATAACAGTTCTGGAGCATCGTCTCTTATAACTCTGTGTTGTACTGTTCCTCTGTTATTACTTCTTGAAATGTATTACTGAATCAGTCAGCTGGGCATTACCATTCCAGTTTTCAAAATGGTGTGTTCCTGCCAACACTCACTCTGCCAGCACTGATTGGATAAAGATAGACTATGCAGGAACAACCCCCAATTGGCAACATCCAGCTGACAAATTCAGTAAGACATATGAGGGCTTGTATTTTGTGTGACAAGATGTACTTTTAAATGGTGCCATTGACAATAACATATAATATACTAGGAAGCCAAAAATAAATTGAAATAGAAATTAAAATAAAAAATGAAAACTGTTTTGCTTGCGCTATGTTTGCGGGAGTTTTGTTTTCCTGACATTCACTATTTGATATAAGTGATGTGTTATCGGTGTTATCTGTATTCTTCAGGTTGATATGATTCTGGTGATACCAAATTTGTAAGATCTTGTTATGTTTTATTACTTAAATCTCTTAGCTTTGCGCTGCACTAGCATTTTCTGCAACCAATAACTTTTTTGTTTTTCCACACATGGACCCAAGTGAGGGCGCATTGTTTCCAAGCTGAAGAGTAGTTTTATTGGCAACATCTTGTGGTACAAGTGACTTTTTGATCACTTCTTATTTCAATTTTTAGGGAATATGAAATGACAAAAAAAACCTGCAATTTTGGAGTTTCGATTTTTTTTCTTCTACAGTGTTCGACATACGGGATAAATGATGCTATAGTTTAATAGATCAGACTTTTACGGATGTGACGACACAAATTATGTGTAACTTTTTTTAGGTTTTTAATTTTTTTATTTGTAAAATGGCAACAGCTGGATTATTTCATTTTTTTAATTATTTTTTATACTTTTCAAACTTTTTTTTGACACTTTAACTTCCAGTACCCCTAAGGTACTAGTACAATTGGGGATGATCATTTGTACACACTTCTGCATTATAAACATAATGCAGATGGTTGTACCAAGATGACAGGAAGTAATAGAAGCACTTACATGGCAGCAATGGAAGCCTGCTTAATTAAGTTTTCAGTTTCCCTGGTAACTGATCAGTACCCAGCCATCTTGCGGACAGGAGGGAGGAATGGTGCACAACAATGTTCCTTATTTATTTAGATTGGAAGTCTTTGATCGCTGCAGTGTATAACTGGTGTAATGGCAGGGAATGGAGCCGGCTCCAATCATTGCTGTTAACAGTGACTTTCAGCTTTAATAATGAGTCAGCATGGTAAGGGGTTCATTACAGACAAAACCAATGGCCTGGAAAACCAAATGGTCAGATTAGCTGTGTAGGAATGTGCTGTTTTTGCTTGACAATGCTGGACTGCACACTGTGAATCTATTGGACAATTAGGGCTGTGACCATTTAAAGTATCCTGACAACACCCATGGCTGATCACGTCTGATTTTTATGTTTGTCTGATGACAACACTACAAGCCTTTTTGACCAGCTGTTCTTTGATTTCTTGATCTATAGCTTAGACAAGTCAGCAATTCAATGTAACATAATTGTACTGACAAATAAAGAACAGATGATTGTGCTTTTTGGCCTCTTATGCAAACGACATACAGATGTTGCCGGTTTATATTTTAACTTCTGACCTCAGTAATGTAGGTCAGTTTTGGTCCTATATTATACCTATCCATATCTTCTTACATAGGCATGTGGACATCAGAGGTAGAGGGTCCTATGCTCAAAACATCTTCTAGCTAGAGTGTAGATCACCTGCTTAGAGTGGCTTCTACTTGAGAGGACTTGGCATGCCCATAAGTGATATAGTTGATCATGTAGTTCAATAAGTGCCATGTAATACAGCATTTGTTCTTCAATGACTATGGTTGCAGGAGAAATGTATGACTCCCCATATTTTATCTGTGATAAGAGTTGATCCCTGGAAGTTTTAGTAGGTGGGCCATTCATTGCTTGCTGGTCTTCATTAGAGAAGGAATAGTCCAGGTAATATAGGACAACTCGTTTAAGCTAAATGCACAAAGGTCAGTATTACTGCAGAAAATTTCCATAGTAATACCGGTAAAAAATTTATAGATGAATCCACATGACAAAACCAAAAGTTTACAGATTTTGTTGAGGATTTTCCAGAAGCTTTACCAAGAACAAAAAAAAATAACTTTGTGTCAATAAAGAAAATCCAAGACAAATCTTCAAACCCTCCATGACCGAATCTGATGTACTTTTGATTTAAACATCCACGCCACAGGTCAATTTCTGCAGCATGTGAAAGACATTTGTTCAGATCTTATCCACATGACTGAAATTGTAATTTGCTCAAATATAAACATATCCACATGGAAAATCCACAGTGAGTACGGCCCGTGTGCATTTGCCATTAAATTACATTACTGTAAACTATCAACTTTATTGAGGAACAGGGGCATAACTATAATTCACAGAAAAATGTGATGGACCTCTATCACCTAACAACAAGAAACTGAAACAGCAGTATAAATAGCAATAATTAAAGGCATGGATAATAGTGACCTATATCATAGAAGTCAAAATGTAGTGGTAAACAGGCACTAAAATTATTCCTACAAAACATACCATGTTTTTATACCTTTGGGCTATGGCTAGTGCTACATCCATGGTGAAAGGGGAAATCATTATATGATTTTAAAAGGGGGTTTTACCATTTCATAAAATTCTTCTGAAGCAGGCTCGCAGCCTGCTACCAATTGGCCTTAGAAAAGTGGAGAAGGCTGTGGTTGCATAGCTCTCCGTCATTCATATCTATGAGAGTACTAAAGATAGCCAAGCACATGTACTCAGCTATATTCGGAACTCACATAGAAATGAATGGGGAAAACTGCAAAAGCTCGACCAGTTCTCTGAGGCCATAGTAACATAGTAGATAAGTTTGGAAAAAGACCCATGTCCATTTAGTCCAACCTATAAACCTATGATGGTGATCCATAATAAGGCAAAAAGCCCTATCAATTGTATGGTATTTGTCCCATACAAGAGGATAAATTACTTTCTGACTCCAAATTTGGCAATCAAAATAATCCCTGGATCAATGTCCTATCTACAGCATCTAGTTTCCATAATATTTTATTTTTCAAGAAAGGCATCTAAACCCTTCTTAAACTTTGTCAATGACTCTACCATCACAACCTCTTGTGGCAGCGAGTTCCATAGCTTCAAAGTAAAGAATCCTCAACTGTGATGAATGGTGAAGCTTTCTTTCCTCTTAGAGCAGTGTTTCTCAACTCCAGTCCTCAAGACCCACAAACAGGCCAAGTTTTCAGGATTTCCTCAGTATTGCACAGGTGATGTAATTATTGTCCATGCATTCTGTTGGAGATCCTGACACAGGTGATATAGTTATTGTCCATGCATTCTGTTGGAGATCCTGACACAGGTGATATACTGTAATTATGGTCAGTGCATTCTGTAGGAAATCCTGAAAACATGACCTGTTGGTGGGTCTTGAGGACTGGAGTTGAGAAACACTGTCTTAGAGGATGCCCCCTTGTCATTGTTACAGGTCTAGGTGTAAAAAGATTATGCAAGCGAGCTATGAGCTAGTCTTAGAGAGAATTTTATGAGATGGAAAAAAATCTTTTTAAGGAAAATATTTTTCTGCATAGAAGTTCCAATATTCTTACATGATTCACATAGATGTGTAATAAACTTTTATATCTTGCAATGAACCATGTTGTGGCATTTATGGGACATAGCGCTAGTGATTCAATAATTTAAAATACTAATATAAATTGCGTATGTGTTAGTCTAAGTGTTTACAGTCATCCTTAAAGACACCTAATTACTTTCTTCCGTTATTAACACAGCTTTTGCTATGTTTGATTTTACAGGAAATGTTCTTCCTACCTGTAAGTAAGCATTGCCTTCTCTTTATATTTGTATTAATATGTATGTATACATGATTGTTCTCATCTCTGGATGTGTTTCTATATTATAAGCCAGATGTATTCCAAATATGGCAGGCCATAACAAGCTTAAATACATATTTATAAATGCAAATACTCAAAGAAGGTATAGGCTGTTCACACATTGCAATTAACATTTACCCATATGTCTGAATGACTATTTATTGGCAATAAAAATAGGGCAGTTGTTTCCTTAAAGAGGAATCAGTCAGGGACTTAGGCCCTCTTGACTGAAATCTCCTTATCAGTTCTAAAATACACTGCAGTACTCCGGAAATGCATTTACTATGTATATCAACATAACACTAAGGGTATGTTCACATGGGGTAATTTCAGCGTGCATTTCGCCGTGTATTTACGCTCTAATATGGGCGAGATACGCGCCGAAATTACGGTAATCCATAGTTCTCTGTTGATTATGCCTCCTCTCCTCGCTCGTAGGATACGATCGTATTGTACACGTGGGGAGATAAGTGACTTGTCAGTTGTTTGCAGGAAATACGCGCCGCGAGTAATGAATGTCAATGGGGCCAGCGGGCTGCCCCCCCCCCCTGAGCCGCTGGAGTATGCACGTACTAGCGTGAGCTCTTGAAAGACACGATGTACTGCGGCGCGTACTGTACGCGCCACAGTACATCATGTGAACATACCCTAACAAGCAACCTAATAGGCCCTGCTTTAGACGTAGCTTACTTGGAAGACCTATGGCTGCTGTGGCACCTGTCAGCACCTTGTGGTACCACTAGGCTTACAGAGGGGGCCTCAGTAGAGACCACAGCATAATTTTTTCTGTTTGTATTGAGCAGCATAGCTTCTCCTGGAAGTGAACACCTGAAAATGAAAAGGAGCACATTTTTGGAGAGGCAGGACAGATAGGTAAGTATAACGTTTTTGCTTTTTTCCCCCACCCTGACTCCAATTAAGATGAATTTTTATTCATTGGACAACTCCCTTAAAGCTTGGACAACCATTTTAAGAATGATACTGCTATAGTATAAAGGACAGCATGGTGGCTCAGTGGGTAGCATTGCTGCCTTGCAGCGCTAACTTCTTGGGTTCAGATCCCACCATGGAATCTGCAAGGAATTTGTATGTTCTCGTTGTCTTTGTGTAGGATTCTTCCAGGTACTCCCATTTCCCCCACACTCCAAAAACATACTGAATGGTTAATCTAAAACTTAGACTGTGAGCTCAATCAGGACAGAAAATAATGTGAATAATGACAATCTCTATACAGCGCTGTGACACAGAACAGTGATATATAACTGAATACAATAGAGAGTACATGTAATGTAGCATACTAAAATGATAATGTTCTATATGGACCAAATGCCCCCTACTATAAGAATGTTAGCAGTCACTATGGAGTTCCATGAACCTATATAGTGTGTAGACCACAGGCTGAGTGTGTATATACAGGTCAAAAACTCTAAGGTAGCTCCTAGTATATATTTTTGTAGTAATTCATAGTAACGGGTACATTATTTCTCATTATTCACGCCACACTGGCTGCAGAACCACTTTATGAAGGGGGGGATTGCTGCCCACCATTTATTGATATACAGATTGGCTAATCCTTTACAAAAGGTCTGCAGCATCACAGGTGTGTGTTTTGCAGCAACCTCATTTCTATGTTATGTACAGTAATGTGTTGTGGAAAGTGCACTACAAAGTCGAATGTTTGGGTATCGTACTTTGAAGCTCCATTAACTTTTTTCAGCAAAGTGTCGGGGAACGTCATTAAACAAATGAATTAATTAAGGCAGCTCATTGCCAGTTAACATGTCATGTCTTGTGGGGTAAGGTTGAGTTCTGGGTTGCCATAAGTAATTTCAGGGCCAAACCATTTGGTTACCAGTTCATATCCTGCAGTATATTAGTGGGCCCCTTTTTCTTGTACATTTCACTGGGATCCGTAATAGGTGTACTGCCGATACTACCCTCACGGCACCTCTGGATGAAGTCACCTATAGCTGATGACGTTCAGTCATTCTGTGTTCAATACGTATAACCAAAAATCTCAATGCATATTGCCACCTTCATATTCTGTTTTTGAAATCACTGCATGGCGATACAGCTCGGCTGCTGTGTGATGAGAATGGGTTAGTTGGGTGCAGAAAAGAGGAGACACTTGAAAATGATTCAAAAAAATTAGTTTTTTTTAGTTAATTTATATAAATAATGATGACTATTTTTTCTACATAAAATTGCCAATGATCTGAAGCTTGTGAAGCTTATGGGGCAGAGATCAGGAAGACCATTGCATTTCATGTCACAGAGACATATCCTGTCAGCTATACAGTGTAAGTAACTTACTGTCATAGTCTCACTGTGACGCATAATACAGCTGTACTGTCACAGAAGACTGAGAGACATAGCCTGTCAGCAGCAGTATGTAGGTCACTTACTGGCATAGTCTCACTGTGACGCATAATACAGCTGTACTTTCACAAGACAGAGTAGGCAGATCTGCTGTGCAGGTGCTACACAGTGACATAACAAAGTATTTTGTTGCCTTAGGCAAATCAGGCAAGTTCTCTAAAGAGATTCAACCACCTTGTAGAAGCTAATTTAAACACAAATCTATTTCTTTCATTTTTATTTATTTAATTATTGAATAATATTACTTTTTAGGAAACTTGAATCAAACTTCATTGGCAACACAAAAAGGAAAAATAAAACAGAAATGCCTAATCACACATTCAGGGATAAATTTACACACTTTCTCAGTCATCAAAATTTGTCCTGAATCGACTGCAGAGTTTTGTGTTAGACATCTTTGGCCCCACAAATTCATTTAGACCTCAAACCAGACTCTTAAATTAATTTAGACCCCAAATGAGACCCGTAAATTAACTCAGACCTCAGGCCAGAGCAAAAAAAATACCTCCACTGTGCTTATTGATCCTCTTCTGCTTTGCATGCACCATGCTGGGTCCTAGACATTGTGTGCAGGCACCAAAAGCATATGATATCAAAGGAGTAAAAGTAATGAGTTATGCTATGTTTGCTAGTCCCAAGGCATCCTGTGCAATGAGCTCCTCACCGAGGGTGGGTTTACACATTTCATTTTTGCTGTTGTTGTTTTTTTTTTTATGCATTTGAGAAACACATGCAGTAAGGGTATGTTTACACAGCGTGTTGAATAAATTTTTGCATCCATTTGTGGATGTGTGTCTGGATCTGTGTTTCAGACCCTAAACGAACCCAGACAAGCAACTAACAATGAGCAGTGTGATTTACATTGCTTCCAAAGTAAAGCACGCATCGACGTTCAGATGAGTGATTGCCGATGCGTGCTTTTCATGCGTCGTTCGGATCCGTTCAAAGAATTGTCATGTCAATTCTTGGACCGTTTGACGCAGCAGACGCACTATTTTAAACTATAGAGTGCGTTTCTGCTGCAGCAAAAATGCATCCGAGCACGCACCTGCGTGTTGGATGCATGTTGGATGCATTTTGGATGCGATTCACGCAGCGCTTTTAAATGTGTTCTTTGGATCCAAAAACAGATCCAACACACCGTGCGGATATACCCTAATGCAACATGTGAACCCCGTCTCACTCTGACTGATACTGATTGTATAGGCCATTAATACCAATACTATACATTATTACTGAATTAATGAAATATTATATATGTAATACTTTTTATCGAATGTTATCATTAAATAATGATGTATAAATTCTAATAACAATCTTAATTTTAAGAATCCTCAAATCTTTAATGTATCAAGGTATCAGCCTGCAGCCATCCTATACACAGTCAGTGTACCCTAGCAGAGCCTTTACCTTCTCAGTAATCACTAGTTTCATGATACAGTCAGACTCCCCCTGTCTTTTCCAGTGCAGTAATGTGATAAGAACATGACCTTCCCATTGCTGGTGACAGTGAATAGTGGTGTATTCAGCAATATGGCTGTCATCCTCCTCTTCCATTTTCCCATTAACTATCTGCCTCCTAACTACAAGATCTTAGGGTATGTTCACACGGGATAATTTCAGCACGCATTTTGCGTCGTATTTGCGTTCTAATACGGGCGAGATGCACGCTGAAATTATAGTATTCCACAGTTCTCATAGAGAACTATGGATTACGCCTCCTCTCCCTGCTCGTACAATACGATCGTATTGTACGCGTGGGGAGATAAGTGACATGACATTTATTCGCGGCGCTTAAGTAATGAATGTCTATGGGTCTGGCGGGTAGCTGGCCCCCCCTAGTTGCGGGAATACGCACGTATCAGATCGACTCCCGAACACCCGGCGTAATTGCGCGGTGTACTGTACGCCCCACAATTACGACATGTGAATATAGCCTTAGACTGCATGTATCTGCAAAAGCTCTGAAATTAATAGGTCTTAAAGTGCTGAGAAGGAGCAAATAGGGGACAACAAGGTGACAACATAAATAATTATGCATGTTCAGGAAGTACTAATAGTTGTGTACTATTCCTCTTTGAGTCTGCAACCTTCCTTCAAGCTTGTGCAAATGTCAAAATACCCTTTTAAGTGTGCAGTGCTGGAGTAATTGGTTCCATTTACATGTTGAATCTTGACAGCAATAAAAAACGTCTCTGTGACCGTATTGTTGAAAGATGGATGCGGCTTGTCAGCACCAGGGCAACTTAGAGAACTGTCCAAAAGTTTTAGGCAGCTGTTAAAAAAAATGCTGCAAATGCTGTTGTCACGTCAAGGGAGGTGCAGTGAGCCCTTACTGGAACCCAGCCCACTGTCCCTGCCTACTTGACGTGCTGCCCTAGGCGGCAGACGGCAACTGGGCGACAGTCCCTGCGCTGTTAAAGTGCTGGGGCCGTCAGAAGGAAGAATAATCAGACTGTCCGAGTCAATATCAAATAGGAACGCCAAAGCCACAAATCAGAACCAGAGGAATAAACGTAAACAAGCCAAGGTCAAAAGCCAAACGGAAGCGAAGTACAAAATCAGGAGACAAGCCGGGGTCAGGAGAACAAGCCGAGGTCAGGTACACAATTAAGCAAAACACAATAAACCGAACCAGGTAACACGAGGTAGCCAGGAATATCACAGGTGCAGCACTCAGCCTTCAGGGAGTTTAAATGGGATTCCTGGATACCGCCCCTGTAGCTGATTGGAGCGGGCTCCGGGTCCTCCCATTGGCTGGTGTGACATGTCCCCTGTCCGGAGTGGCTGGGCCTCTGTCACTCACAGAGTTGTCAGCAGCATGTGTATCAGGGTGGGATCGTGCATCAGCTGCTGCAGCCTGTTGATCACTGCAGCGTGAGCACAGCCCAGCCCTGACAGTACCCCCCCTTTTAGGAGGGGCCACCGGACCCTTCCCTGATCTGGGTTTGTCTGGATGAGACTCATGGAATGCCCTTACCAGGTGATCAGCATGGATAGGTTTCGCCGGAACCCATGATCTCTCCTCAGGACCATACCCCTTCCAATGGACCAGGTACTGCAGTGACCTTTGGGCCAGTACTTAATTGGCGTTCCCTTTCCACCTATGGCATTGGGGTACGGGCTTTATAGGGATCCTCCTTCCTGCCGTCGGCGCCCAGATGTTGGTGTCCCTGCGTTAGCTACGGCAGTGTGTGTTTGCTAGCGTTCTCTCTGACGGTCCCGTAGCTTCTACGTCTCCGGTCCTGGCTTGTCAGTCCCGACTAGTCAGTCCTGCCTGCTCCGGGTCTATGCTACGGTGTCCTGCCTTCTCCAGTTCCTCGCTCCGGTCGGGCCGGTGATATTGTCACGTCCAGGGAGGTGCAGTGAGCCCTAACTGGAACCCAGCCTACTGTCCCTGCCTACTTGACGTGCTGCCCTAGGCGGCAGACGGCAACTGGGCGACAGTCCCTGCGCTGCTAAAGTTCTGGGGCCGTCAGAGGTAAGAATAGTCAGACAGTCCGGGTCAATATCAAATAGGAATGCCAAAGCCACAAATCAGAACCAGAGGAATAAACGTAAACAAGCCGAGATAAAAAGCCAAACGGAAGCGAAGCACAAAATCAGGAGACAAGCTGGGGTCAGGAGAACAGGCCGAGGTCAGGTACACAGATAAGCAAAACACAATAATCCGAACCAGGTAACACAAGGTAGCCAGGAATATCACAGGCGCAGCACTCAGCCTTCAGGGAGTTTAAATGGGATTCCTGGATACCGCCCCTGTAGCTGATTGGAGCGGCCTCCAGGTCCTCCCATTGGCTGGTGCGACATGTCCCCTGTCCGGAGTGGCTGGGCCTCTGTCACTCACAGAGTTGTCAGCAGCATGTGTATCAGGGTGGGGTCGTGCATCAGCTGCTGCAGCATGTTGATCACTGCAGCCTGAGCACAGCCCAGCCCTGACAGCTGTCTTACTAGTTTATGTTTATCAAAAATACAAAGTAAACTAACAAAAGAGAAATATGACTTAAATCGATATTTGGGGAGACATGTTTGAAAACTGTCTAGGTCTAAGGCTAGGTTCACACGGTGTATTTGCAGGGCGTAATTACGCCCCGCAATTACGCCGTGTGGCCGGGGGCGGGGCGGGAGCGGGTGCGGGGGGCCGGCACCTCTTCGGCCCATAGACTTTCATTACCAGCGGCGCGTATACGCCGCTGGTAATTCACATGTCAATTATCTCTCCCCTCGGCGTATTCGCCGAGCAGGGAGAGGAGACGTAATTCATAGTTCTCTATGAGAACTGTGGATTACCGTAATGATGGGCCGTTTTCAGCCCATAATTTGCGCACTTCGGCACGTAATTACGGACTGAAATACGTCTAGTTTTAAGCCGTGTGAACATGGCCTAAGACTTTCATTGTTGTCCATAGCAACCAATCAGAGCTCCCCTTTCATTCCATATAGTGCTCTGAATAAATGAAAGGGGAGCTCTGATTGGTTGTTATGGGCAACAAAGAGAGTCTTAGACCTAGACAGTTTTCATACATGTCCCCTTTAGTATGACCACCCTTGGCCTTCAAAGCAGCATCAGTTCTTCTAGGTACTTGCTCACAGTATTTGAAGAAACTTGGCAGGGAAGTTTTTTCAAACATATTGGAGAAGTAAGCACAGATCTTCCATGGATGTAGTTACTCAGATCTTTTGTCTTTTCATGCTAGATAGATTTTGATGATGTTGAGATCAGGGCTCTTTGGAGGCCATATCATCACTTCCAGGACTCCAACGCTGAAGGGTGGTCACATTATAATCTGATGTGATTTAGATCTCTCTTTGTTTATTTAATTTGGATTTTGTTAATCGATAAGATAAAATGTTTAAAACTTCTATTTCTTAAAGCATTATTACTTTGCCTAAAACATTCACCCAGTACTGTATTTGAATTTCTTGGTAAGGTAATTATGTAGTTCTGATCACAATTTCCTTTCACGTTGCAGTTGACATCATCCACATTCTAGAAAACCCCTTTAGTTTTTTTTGCTTGCATATGTAGAACATGATTTTTGCAGTTGTATACAAAACAACTGTGACAGACAAATACCACACTACATTATGAGAATTCCCATCTGAGGACAACAAGTAGGTGTTAATAACATGATATGCCCCTGGGGAGATAGAAGGGTAGACCCTTCATATGACTAGATCGTCAACACCCTATGTTTCTTTGTTTCACAGTGCATATAAATGGCATATAAAAGAGGAAGAGAAACATACATATGTATAAGTGGTAAATAGGTTAAGACTTACATCCAATTTCTGAGTAAAGTTACACATTCTAAAGAAATTATGATTACTTTTTTCAGTTTCACTATGTACACAATATAATGTTATATTACATAGTTACATAGTTTGTAAGGCCGAAAAAAGACAAGACGTCCAATGAGGCAGGAGCCAATTGTCCTCATTTTAGGGAAAAAATTCTTCCTGACTCCAATCTGGCAATCAGAATAATCCCTGGATCAATGACCCTACTCCAGAATCCTAGCCACTATAACTTGTTATATTATTACGCTCCAGAAATGCATCCAAACCCTTTTTGAACTCTGTTATTGAATTCACCATAACAATCCACAGTCTCATTGCTCTAACAGTAGAGAATCCCTTTCTATGTTTATGTAAAACATAGAACTGCTAAATCTCAGGGCAAATACTCATTGTTGGTTCTTCTGGATCTCTCTGCAGCATTTGACACTGTTGATCACCATCTTCTCCTCAGCATGCTCAGCACCATTGGCATCCAGGACACTGCTCTCGCTTGGTTCTCTTCCTACCTCTCTGACCGCTTCTTCAGTGTCTCATTTGCAGGTTCTACTTCCTCTCCTCTCCCTCTTGCCGTAGGGGTCCCTCAGGGTCAGTTCTTGGTCCACTCCTCTTCTCAATCTATACAGCCCCCATTGGCCAAACCATCAGTAGATTTGGCTTCCAGTACCACCTCTACGCTGATGACACTCAATTATACACCTCTTCCCGAGACCTCACTCCTGCCCTGCTACAAAACACCAGTGACTGTCTGTCCGCTGTCTCTGACATCATGTCCTCTCTCTATCCCAACTAAACCTCACCAAAACCGAACTTCTTGTTTTTTTTCCCCCATCTGCTAACCAACCCCCATCTGCTATTTCTCTCTGTGTGTGGCATCACCATAACACCTAGGCAGCAGGCCCGATGTCTTGGGGTTATTCTAGACTCTGATCTGACCTTCACCCCATATATCCAATCCCTTGCCCGCTCCTGTCACTTGCACCTCAAGAACATCTCCAGAATCCGTCCTTTTCTCACTGTGGAAACAACTCAAACTCTCATTGTTGCTCTTATTCATTCTCGTCTTGACTACTGTAACTCCTTGCTTATCGGTCTCCCTCTCTGTAAACTCTCAACCTCTCCAGTCTATCCTGAATGCAGCAGCCAGGCTTGTCTTTCTCTCCAGCCGCTATACTGATGCCTCTACCCTGTGTCAGTCACTGCACTGGTTGCCCATCCAGTACAGAATACAGCATAAACTAATCACTCTCACTCATAAAGCTCTCCACAGTGCTGCACCCCCATACATCTCCTCCCTCATCTCTGTCTACCACCCTGCCCGCTCTCTCCGCTCAGCTACGGACATCAAACTACAGACTACAATCATCCGAACCTCCCATGCCCGTCTTCAAGATTTTGCACGTGCTGCACCCATTCTCTGGAACATCCTACCACGTACCATCAGGCACAATCCCAGCCTTCGCAGTTTTAAGAGTGTCCTGAAAACACATCTTCTCAGGCAGGCCTACCAAATCCACTAATTGTTAACCCCACCTTCTATCACACACATTTGTCACTCTCTACACTAGTCCACTCACAGGCACTTATCTGTATATAGATGTACAGTCAGGTTCACCAAATTTTTATGTAAACCTCCCCATATTTATAAAGCATGGCTGGGCCATTGTAAATTTAGCACTTCTCCCCCTTTGTTTCCCCCAGGCACCCTCTTAGATTGTAAGCTCTTGCGAGCAGGGCCCTCACACCTTGTGTCTCACCTGTAAGTAGCTTTCACTGTGTAATGTCTGTCTTTTGTATGTAATTATACCCTCTACATTGTAAAGTGCTGCGAAATATGTTGGCGCTATATAAATAAAGATTATTATTATTATTATTATTATTATTATTATTATGTAAAAACTTTAGTTCCTCAAGACGTAGAGGATGTTCTAGATACAGTCCTGGGTATAAATAAATCTTGAGAGAGATCTCTTTATTGACCTTTAATACATTTCAACATATTTATTATAAAAGCCGTCTTTTCTGTAAACTAAATAACCCTAATCTTGCTAATCTTTCTGGGTATTGCAGTCCACCCAGTCCTTTTATTATTTTTGTTGCCTGCTTTTGTACCTGTTCAGGCTCTACAATGTCTTTCCTGTGCACTGGTGCCCAAAATTGTACACAATATTCCATGTGTGGTCTAACCAGTGACTTGTATAATGGGAAAATAATGCTCTCATCATGTGCCTCTATGCCCCTTTTAATCCACCCCATAATGCAATTTGCCTTGGCAGCTGCTGCATAACACTGGCTGCTACAGTTAAGTTTACTGTCCACCAGGATTCCCTTCTCCATGTCACTTTTACCCAGCGTTTTTCCATTTAAAATGCAATCATAGAATGGATTTTCCTTACCATGTACATAACGTTGCATCAATCTGTGTTAAACCTCATCTGCCATTTCTCTGCCCAGGCCTCCAACTTATCCAGATCCCTTTGTAATAACACATTATCCTCTATTGTGTTGATTACTTTACAGAGCTTAGTATCATCTGCAAAGATCGATATTCTACTGTGCAATCCCTGTTCAAGATCATTAATGAAAATATTTAAGAGGATAGGGCCCAATACTGAGCCCTGTGGTACCCCACTAGTAACAGTAATCCAGTCTGAGTATGTACCGTTAATTACCACCTTTTGTTGACAGTAGATTTCATCATAAGCATAGTTAAGAATCGTTGACTTCTGACTTTTTTGTGTATTATAGCCTTTGTACGTATCTGTGTCGGAGGTGCCATTAGATTTCATTTGTGACAGGTACAATAATACAGAATGTAGTGCTATTTGCAGTATCTAAATATCAGACACTTCAAGGGTTGGAATGGGAGGCTTCAGGCCCACCAGTTCTTCAGGGGAAAATAAAGAACTCTGATGCTGTTGAATTCACAGCAAAGAGAAAGGTGAACTTGGAAATAGAGAATGCTCAAATGGGTGAATATGGAGGAGGCCTATAACACAAATGTAAAATAAAAAAGTATAGCACTTAGCTGGTGATAATAATCAAAGGACAGTCATGAGCAGGAGGGTTTGGAAGTCATCAGCCAGAGGAGAGACAAGGTTTAACAACAAAGGAAAGCAAATAAAGTAACAACAAAAAACTTTAAAGAAGCCTGCAGGGTCATTACATAAAGAGCAACAGTATTAGGCCTCGTTCACACGGCTTATTTCAGAACGTATTTACAACGGATTTCCGATGTAAATACGTTCTGAAATCAGTTGAAAATCAGTTGCAAATAAGTGTCACTAAGTGTGGCACTATTTTGTAACTGATTTCCCGACGGATTCACCCATCTACAATCATTGTAGGTGGTGAATCCGTCCGGAAATAAATTGACATGTCAATTGTTTTTTTCCGTCCGGATTGCCGTCGTCAATCCGCGGCGGCAATCCGGAACGGAATTTTGCGTCGTGTGAACGACGAGCCGTATTTTCTATTGAAATCAATAGAAAATAGGCTGTGATTTATTTCGACGGATTGACGATCGAAAAATCCGTCGGCAAATCCGTCCGAAATAAGCCGTGTGAACGAGGGCCTTACACTAATCCTACATCCAGAATATGTGTAATCAACATATTTTTTCACACTGTTGCCACCTATGGGGTTCACTGGGAAAAGAAGGAAACTAAATACATAAACTACATGTATTAATGAAAAAAATCCTAGATATATATAATTAGATAAGTCTGCTGGTTTTGTCTAGGGGATAATCATTATAGAAGAACAAAATGGCCGCCAGCTACTTCCTCAGCAGATACCTGTCCTACAGAAAGTAGGACAGACTCTGAGTTACTTCCTGGTTATGCTGACTGATATAACTGACAAGTGCTGTACTTGGTCAGTCTAACAGACTTGTGGTATGAGGGAGTGCTCTGCAGAATAGAGAGACTGCGGGCTGTACGCACACATATATATATAATATATATATATATATATATATATATATATATATATATATAATATTATATATATATATATATATATATATATATATATATGGTGTGGATATAGTATATAGAATTTACAGCTCAGCTCAGGGCAATTAGACTGTTGTGGTAAATGTAGTTTTCATAGAGCGCACCTAGCAACTGTAGCTCCGCCCACAAGGAGGAGAAAGATCCAACATGGCGATGCTATGCTATATAAGAGCATTTGTAAGTCGTTCACACACTGGATTGTGACAGATGGTCACTGCTTATCTTTAGTATTACTGCACTGTATGTTCTTATTTGTTTGGGGTTTCTCACACAACCCCTTTAAGAGCAAGTCTCTACCCTCTTGTACATCTCATATTGTGCTCCCTCACTGCTGAGCCCTCACATTAGTTCCTAGTTACATCCCTTCACAACTCTTGCTGCTAACTAGACCCACAGCTTACCTTCCTAGAGTTGGAACTGAGCATTTCTTACCATAACACAGGCTGTAAACATTACATTTGGGGCTATCAATTGGTAAGTGATTATGTAGGAAACAACTAAAATATTTAATCACTATATATTAAACATTTTTACTTTGTACCGTACACTTTCAATAGGAATCAAGGTTTGTCTTCTGGAATACCCCTTTTTTAAGGACGAGAGGAAGAAAAGAGGATGCACCATGATGTGTAGGTGTCTATGAGCCTTCTGAGAACCACAGTGGCTATAGAATACGGTAGTTCTGATGAGATTGTATGCAGTCTTTTCTATTACACACTCAAATCATTTTTAGGTGTGCAGCATACACAATAACAGGATGTACCAGTGGTGGAACTAATGCCCCGGCTGGTTCATCCTGCCTCAGAATGCCCTGGCACTCTGTCCCAAGCATTCAGAGGCAGGTCCTTGAGATTGTGGCAAATGTCCTCGATCCCTGGGACTGCGCAGTCTAATTAACTGTTTGTGTGTCCTCGGAACAAACAGTTGAAGCCCTTAGCAGAGCACCACCAACACCCGGCCACACTATTCAGCCTAATAGGTCTAAGGCCTTAGACATACCAGATATCAGCCATGAGTCCTGATTTAAGCGACATGATGACGTCACATTATTATGCAGGTTACGCTTTGCTGCACTTGGAGAAGATGGTCTGCCGCTCCTCAGGGGACAGGGAGAGGTGAGTTAATTTTATTTTTTTCCTTTTCACTAAGGGGACCCTACCTAGCTGGGATTATCTACCTATCTAGCTGGGCCCTACTGATCTACCTGGGACTTATCTATCTACTTACCTGGGACTTGTCTCCCTACTTAACTGGGGCCTACTTACCTATCTACCTGGGACCTATCTTCCTACCTAGCTGGGGCCTACCGATCTGCTTGGGGATTATCTACCTAACTGGGGCCTACTGATCTACTTGGGGCTTATCTACCTAACTGGAGCCTATCTACCACCTAGCTATCTAACTGAGGCCTATCTACATGCCTACCTGGGGCCTATCTACATGCCTAACTTGAGCTTACCTACCACCTACCTACCTAACTGGGGCCTATGTACCTGGGGTCTACTTATCACCTACGTACCTGGGGCCTATCTACCTACTTACCTGCGGTCTACCAATATACCTTATTAAGGCCTACCAACCTTCCATCCTGGGGTCTACCAACCTCCCTTCCTGGGTCCTACAAACATACTTAACTGATTCTTACCAACCCTCCTGGATTGGGTGGATGGGTCTCTCAAATAGGGGTTCCCTCCCACCCCTGCGGAAGGGACAGTGAAACCTCACGCAGCTGAATGGCAGCAGGAGGTTCTCTGTAGTAGAAGCAGCATCAGTGCAGCGTCATGAGACGCTGCCCTGAAGCCACTGATTGCGGCCGCAAGGGCAATCCTCTAATAGCTTTTTACATAGGAAGCTACCAGAGCTAAGGACCCCAGTGTACTGCTGGGAGGCGGGGGCGTGGCTTAGAGGGAGCTGCAAAGCTCTGCCCCCTTCTCCCAGCAGAGTAATGTGTGACAATTCAGGCTGCCGACAGCTCCACAGCAGGGCAGGTGAGTGCACTTCTGTAGGGTGGCTGAGTGTGTGTGTGGTGGAGGCTGAGTGTGTGTGTGTGTGTGTGTGGGGGGGCTGAGTGTGTGTGTGGGGTGGCTAACTGTGTCTGGGGGAGGGGTGTGAGTGTATTTTTGAGTGTTTGGAGGAGGGGTGTGAGTGTGTATTTGAGTGTGTGTGGGAGGGGTGTGAGTCCAGAAGGGTTGGTTTTGGCTGCGGGAGGTTCTTGAAGATAAGCAGCGCCAGAGCAGCCTCCCAGGATGCTGCTGTGGCCTCCTGCAGTCTGTCTGGGCATGAGAGAGGCTGAAGTGAGCAGAAGTTGCCCTTTGCTCCCTGTCTTCTGCCCCATGTGTCTGTCTCTGGCGGCCCCAGGGGGGGCATGAGACAGGCAATGGAGAATGACTATCCAGCCTATATGTATTTGTATGTGTGTAAAATTTGTTTATTTACAGGCTCCCATTTGAATTACTTAGGATTCGATGGACTACGTCGGATCAACGTTGGACCTTTTTTTTTTTCCATTTAATTCCAGTGATAGTTGTGGAGGCATCTGACAGATGCCTATTCATTACTATCGCTTAGGCTTGGTGTCAATCAACTGTGATTTTTGTTGCCCAAGGCTGACACTAACCCCATGTCACTATTATCCCCGTACCCAATGCACCAGGGGTACTGGGAAGAGCCATGTAACCGTCAGAAGCAAACCCTCTAATGTGATGGTCTACTTCTGGGGTGGCTGTGGGCTTTTATTTTTAGAATGGGAAGGGACCTATATCGATGGACCTTACAATTCTGATAGTATCAGTCTGCAGCTGTCGGTATTACCTTGGCTGGTTATGGAAAAAAGTGTGATACTATCAGAGTGGAAAGGTCCATGGATACTAGTCCCTTCCTACTCTAAAAATACCTGCCCACAATGGCCCAGAAGCAGACCCACATTAGAGGGGCCACTTCTAATAGTTACCCGGCTCTTCCCAGTACCCCTGGTGCGTTGGGTACTGGGTTAATAGTGACACAAGGTCAGTGTCAGCTTTGGGGCAACAAAAACCACCACTCGCTGACACCAAGCCTGAGCGATAGTAATGGAGAGGCATCTGTCAGATAGCGCCATTACTAGCACTGGAATTAAATGGAAAAAAACCCAACACAAAATAGCACAAAAAACTTTTATTTAAATAAACACTCTCCAACATCAGCCCTCTTTCAACATTTTATTAAAGAAATCGAACTAAATCAGTCTGGTATAAGCTGAGCATCAGTCCAAAAGGGAAGCCTGTATAAAAATAAAAACATAAAAAAATGACAGTACTAAATTCCATCGCATGCATCCCTTGAAGATCATGATCTTCTGGGGAGGCAGTATACAGAGTTCAACCTGCACGATATGATTATGGGGGTACAGACCTCAGCTGCAGCCCAATCTCCAGGCAGATGGTCCTCTACTCCCCCAAGGGGGTTGTAAGCTGAGCTCTGTACTCCTTTCTCCCACCCCTTCCCCACTATTGTGTTATGCATCCTAGTACCAAAACAAAATACAACTCCAATTTATCACTCCCCACCACCTCCACTTATCACCTCATAACCTCTCCACCTATTACCCCATAGTCCCCTCACCTTCACCAATTACTCTATTCCACCTTTCACTCAATTACCTTCCTACCTGCACCTATCACCACATAACCTCCCCACCTCTCACCCCATGTGGAGTTTGTACAGAGATAGCAACTGGTAGGCTGGAAAAAATAGAATGTAATGAAAGATGTTTGTGTGGTGAATTTTGCAGGGATGAGTTGTGGCCAAGAGAAGTCATCATGGCGGTCTGGACAGGATGGAGAAGAAAAGGGAAAAATTCCAATCATAGAAGATGCCTCTGGTGAGTCCCTAGATGTATCTGCACTGTAATCACCTAAACATCTGCATATGAACACCGTCTGGGGGTAATAGACTGGACCGTCTGCAGAGCTTGTGTACACTGGTTTCTACCACTATATGGTCACTGTATGCTGGTAATATACAGTTTACAGAGCCTGTGTACACTGGTTTCCACCACTATATGGTGTATGATGGAAATATTGGATGTAATGTAATGGTTTAGGTTCAGGCACAGTTTAGCGGTATCTCCCAGCTCTCCTGGATGCTAAATAGGCTATCCAGTGTCCAGGAAAGGCTATCCAAAACCCTCAATTAACTTTCTTCCAGAGCCATTACATGTTGGGTGTAGTCGGTATGACCTTTCTGTGAAGGAGGTGTGGTTTGATACAAAGAGGATGTGTCCTATGCAATTTTTTGGGGCTTCAGATCTGCCTGATGGCTACTTTCAAAAGTTGGCAAGTATGACCTAACTGTGGCCTACCAATCTATCAGGGGCCTTCCAACCTCCCTTCTTGAGGCCTACAACCTACCTACCTACCTGTTGCCTACCAATTTATTTAATAGGCATCTACCTTCCTACCTGCTGTCCTACCCTTTCCCTATTAACTGGGACCTTCCCCTACCCCCCTCCCAAGCCCCTACATAACCTATATTAGATTCTAAAAGGATACAGGCAATAGCCCAGCACAACCCAATTCTCGATTTTCCCCCCCACCCTATTTAATTTTTCCTCAAGCAGGCCTATACCTGCCTCCCACCCATAAAATTCAAAACAGGAAGTCTGGGGGTCATAGAAATATCAGGCTACTGACCAAAATGAAAAAGAAAAAAGTGATCATCAAAAAAACTCACCTGTAAGTCACTGTATGTAACTGCAGTATAACCATAAAAATTTCTCACAAAATGAGTTCCCCCCTTCCCCAAATTTTTTGAAATATTTTATTATATCTATTTACAGGGCAACACTAAAGATATGACCTTTGAACGGGAAAATTCGCTATGAGGCCCAGCCTCCTCTAGTTATGCCACTGGAATGTACTATTTAAACACCTGATTTTCAAATGTAGTAACAAAAAGTAGAGAAAAGGCCAAAATGGGGTTGGTTGCTGCCACTATATATCTTTAACGGTGAAATCAGGTAAAAATCAACATGAATTATCACCTGAAGTTTTTAGATCTCATACCACTGCTCTATCTAATGGAATTCTAAATGATAACTATTGGGCAGAATGTACTTGGGTGATTACATGGCAACAATTCAGGAATGTTCTTGATAACCATCAAAATTTCCCCCCTTTGCCCTTTGTTTTTTTTCTGCAGTCTGCCTTCCAGGGGTTTTTCCCCTTAAAGATAATGTAAGCATTTAAAAATCCCAAACATCTCGCCCAAACCCCTTTGTACAAACTTTGGGCTCTGCCCTACATGACACTCCCCGCGCTTCTCCGTCTATACACATGTGGTTTTCTTTCTCCTGTAGGACTGTAGCTATTAGAGAGGAGGGAGGGATATAATGCCCATCTGCCACATAGGAAGACCTTGATATTATAAAAAGGAACATAAATTTTTTAAACTAAACTTTAAATTTCACCTTTTTTCTTTTCAAATCCTCCAAATTTGTCAAAAACTAAGAATTATCACATTGATAGTGGACTGGGCCCCAATACTGGTTTTTGGGAAAAACATGGTGGACAGAACAAGCTTATAATGTCAGATAGTTTAAAGGAAATGTGTCATCAGAAAATGACCTATAGTTGACATCATGTTAAACACATTTTTAAGAATTGTTGGTTGTGTTTTTTTCAATTTTCCATCTCACTATCGATCTTTTAAAAATTCCTGAAATCCTGCAGTTTTCACTTTGGCCATTGGGCCTAATAATAGTATGTCACTTCCTGTTCTGTAGAGGAAACTTCTCAGCACTCTCCTCCTTATCAGCACAGGCAGGATTACACTGAAAGGTGTGTAGATAACACAGATTCTACTATTCACAAAAGGAGACAGTCACAGCTCCCCCTCTCTCCCTCCCTGTACACTGACTTTCTTGCTGGTCACACAGCGTGCCTAGGAAACTTTCTTACAGTATTCAATGGATCTACTCCTGTTCACAGGCTGCTATGCCAATGAAGCTACTGTAAAACATATTTCTAAATGCTGCTAAAAGTATCTCAGGCAAGATGGCAGCTCCAATATCCATATGCAGAAACCAAAACCAAAAAATAAAGAAAATAAAAACAGATAAGAAGAAAATAATATTTATCAGTATCTTTTTTTAATTAGTAAAAAAAAAAATCACAGAAAAATGGTACTTAATTTACTCAAAAACACAAGGCCATACTTACAGCTCAATGGCTGGACTATAGACTAAACCCAGTAGGAGGCAACACAGGCTCCTGTACTACTTGGGAAAGATATAGCTGGTGCAGATAATTAATGAGCAGAAGCTCACAAAACCCCTCCAATAGGGGAACAACTGAAAGATAAAAAAACACACATTAAATAAGTACCTCATATTTTATATTTTTCCAGTATGTCATATTTTTGCCCAAAATACTGGGGAGCGGAGGATGTCAGTATTTTGCGTTGGACACGTAAAAAGTGCTGGACAGCCCTCGCAATCAAATAGTAGAGGTGTCATAGGCTGTAAACCAGCATGGTGTACCACGCGTATCTGTATAAATGGCACCCTTTGTATCGCCTTATCTATATGCAATCATAATACCAGCAATCACCCCCCTCATGCATAGAAGGCATGTGAGTGGTCTTATTTGTATTTTTGCATTTGTGCAATTTCCCCATGTATTATACTGTGGCTTTTTTGCATACTGGTGTGAATTGGTACTTATTTAATGTGCAGTTTTTTATCATTCAGTTGTTCCACTATTGGAGGGGTTTTGTGAGCTTCTGCTCATTAATTATCTGCACCTGTTTTACCTTTCTAATGCACAGGGGTTTTGTGTTGCCTCCACTGATTCATCTATAGCCCAAACCCATTGGCTGTAAGAAGTAAAAAAAAAAAGACAAATACTAAAGTGTGTTTGTGTTTGCCTTCCACTAAGGATTTTTTACATATAGAAACCGCGTTTCAGCAAAGCCTCGGCTTGCACACCAGCCATCGATTGTGGTGCTCAGCTCTTGTTGTGCATTGTTTTGTAGTGTAGCCGCATGTTGTAATTTGTACTTAGCACAACGTTATTATGAAACTCCTGCTGTGTGAATTTCCATGTTTCTAAATTATAGGCTTCCTTGTATCTCCTCACATTATTAAATAATGCACTCACGGTAATTGCACTTATTAGTTGTCACTGGTAATGTGTATTTAATGTTAAGGTGACTATTTTGTTCCTGCAATTGTAGCAACCTTGATTACAATCCTATATGGAATTGTTTTTGGCATAACAGGACAATCTATACTTAATTGGCATCTGTGGGAACATTTGCACATT
Organism: Phyllomedusa bahiana; assembly: GCA_025379985.1. NCBI lineage: Eukaryota > Metazoa > Chordata > Amphibia > Anura > Hylidae > Phyllomedusa > Phyllomedusa bahiana. The sequence goes on along the minus strand of JAODAL010005798.1, from coordinate 88,695 downwards.
CTCGGCCGTTTTGGACTGTTTATCAATGCACTTTTTTTGTTAGCTTGTTGATTGATGTAATATTACAGGCATCACTCTTTATAGTGGCAATACAAAAAATAAATGATGAAGAAAGTGTTTCAAGTACACGGAGTGCTGATTGAGATAATCCTTCTGACTGGAACATTGCATCGATATGCGTTCATAACACAGGTCCCTCATTACATACTGAGGAAAACTGCATTTCCCTCTGAATTAAATCTTTTTAGTTTTTCCTGCACAGAAAAACATTAGAGGGGCGTTCTCAATATGCTGTTTCATAGACCCTGGTCTTCACAGCCAGCTTCAGGCTCCCACTATCTGTTCAGACTTCTACAGCAGTGATTGGCATATCAGCTCTGCTATTCCAAGCTGAACCTGTTAGAGGGAGATTGATAATGGAGAGTTTTTAAAAGCAGAAGGCTACAGAGCTCTGAGGTTACATTTCGTCAGTAACAAACAAGCTCCTATGCTGCTGATAAGATACAGCAGGGAGTGAGATCAGCATTTTGACCATCCCAGCCAGGACAGCTAGAGCAGCTTAAGAACACAAGCAGGAAATAAAGGCTATTACCAAATACATGGCTGTTCTGATTTTGCTTCCTTTCAGAGCTAGAACAGTTTTTATTTACCTACATGTTTAAAGCTAAATCAGTATGGTGAGAAAAGCCCTTTAAAGGAGTTATAAAGAGGTACCTGATCAAATTCAGCATTCTACTGAGGTGATGGCACTTAACAGGGAGCTTCATGATAAAACTCCTTGTTTAAAATTAAGCCAGTGTAGCAACCAACTTCTCTAACCCCTGGCAATCAGGCTGCTCCAGCCACATATTTCTGCTGTAGTGGCTGTCAGAAAAACTAGCCGGTGCCCACTTGAGGGTCGACAGCCTGACTTGGGATGTATCATGACATTGCGCTCCTCCTAGGGGTGCACATGGTCAGTTGCATACAGTTTCACAGTTAACCCCTGTCCACTCGGGCATAGGAAGACCCAGGGAGTGCTAGAGGACACCCTACTGGTTAAACAGAGCTCTGCCAGCCCAGTAGACTGCCACCAGTTCCTCATTAGCTATAAGACCAGTCTGTTACAGACTTACACCAAGGCCAGGAACCAGCCTTGGGTAGCGATATTTTAGAGACCGCGAATAAGGCAGGTAAGATCGATGATCAAGACAACAAACCAGCTCAGATTAAAGTTTATAGATTTAATTAGCCTTGGAGGGCGTACTAGACAAACAATATATACATAGGGACAATACTATAGATTGGTCAGAGGTGCAAATATGGATGTGGTCACAGATAAAGAGGCAGCAAGATGTGTCTATTTACCTTAGGTTAGCCTTGTGCTGGCCTACACTGGAATGGATGTGGCCTGCTGGTTCTGGTTGCTCATGAACGCTCGGCTTAACCCCTCTCCAAAAGAAATGACAATAGGCATACCTGGGCTTTGGCTTATAACAGTACTGAAATAGCCCGCGTCGCACTCCCTGTCACACCCACTGACTTCCCTGGGACGGCCTGCACATTCCTCCCATTTGGGCCCTGCCGTTTTTTGGCTGGAACACAAAATGGGCCTTACTGCAGCAGGGCATTGGCACAGAACTGAGCCAGTGATACCATCAGAACCGGATGGGTCTAAGCTACGACTTGGTATGACACATGGCTGTCCTGTGCCATTCCGGGCCCTACCTGTGAGTTACTTCCTTCCGGTGTACCCTACAACCAGGGTGGACTTCTGGTGAACTGTTAACTCCCTTACATCCGTATGAAATTTCGGTGCCGCTCAGCCTGATTCATCTCTTTCATACCTGGGACCTGGTGCTAATGAGATTAACTGACAATGAAGCTTAAACCCCCTGCTGAGCGGGTTTCCTGTGGAAGAACATTTGGGCAATGCATCTGAATTTGGGCTAATTGATTTGTTAATTGATGCTTCCTGGTGACTGCTGCATTCTGAGTGAGTCTGAGTTATGAGAGCTGTGGGGGTGGCTTGTCATTTTTGTGTCATGTTCCTTACAGTGGTCACCACAGGGGCAATGTGGCATTACATGGCTGCCATTTTAAAAAAATGGCTGTCCAACAAGTCTTTTACATCAGGGAGAGACTCACAAGTTATCTGTAGACTGAGATAACAGGCCAGAAAATGAAATGTGATGCACTGGCTGTTGCCAACCCTTTTCCCCTCCCTGGTGGAGTTCATATAAAAATGACTGTTGGCGGCGCTAGAACAAGCTAGTTTAAAAGGTAAGGTTTTTTTCCTATTTTCTATCATCCCCAAGTGTTTATTACAACCAGGACCTGCCACTAGCAGCCAGGTTCAGCAAAAGCTTGAACCCCGCATTCTAACCCTTTTATCCCCTTAATGGGGATTTGCCGAGAGACAAAGATTCTTACCTTTCAGCTTAGCCCAGGCAGAATGTCAACAAATCCCGCTGAGACATGAAGCTGCAGTGGAGAGAGGGAGAGGGGAGGGGGGAGTGTGGAATCCAAGGGAGCGTCTCAAAACTTAAGTGAACTAATAAACAGTACAACAGTGGATTCAATACAGCAAGACACAGGCTCATACACTGCACTGTCAGGAGAAACCTTATCTGCTAAGATGCTAATGTAATGTAAACAAATCACAGAGCAAGAGACAGAGACGCACACAGACACACACAGCTGGAGCACAGAGCTGCATAAGGGGATCCTGTGACATGTTCACTCAAATAATCAAACTATAACTTGTGAATTCTGTATACAAAAGAGAACACCTATTCTACACAGCAGATTGAAAGCTTCTTCATCAGATAAAGCAGGGATCTAATAACACTACAGCTAGTTATTCTGTATACAAAAGAAAACATATTGCTACCCGGTGCCTTAAAAGCTCATTCATTTTGCCTGTCATCAGATAAGAAGTGATTCACGCAAGCGCGGCCTTTCAGCTACTCGGTCGTGACTAGGGGAAGCTTTGTGGTAACCAAGGGGGGATTGAGAAATGCTGTAGCTCTCAGAGTTTTCACTTTTTTTAATCACATATATTTAGAAAAGTGATTAAATACCCATTTTGGAGGTTCCCACGTCAACATTACATGGTGGCAAAACCCCTTTAAGCTGAACGCCTGAAAAGTACTTAATGATTAACATATTTTTTCAGTTTTTGTCTTCTTCAACAGTCGTAACTTTTCTATTTTTTCAATGACGCAGTTGAATGAGGCCTTGTTTTATTTGGGATAAGTTGTACTTTTTGGGGGAATAGTTTAAGTTCACTTATAAATTATTGCAGAATTTGTTTTACATTTTTTTTGTTTTTATTTATTATTTCACACCATTCACATTTCACACTTAATAACTTGTTATATTAATTCTACAGGTTATTACAGTTGTATAGATATCTAATATGTGCATTTTTTTTTGTGTGTGTAATATATGCACAATTATTTTTTTATTAAATATTTATTTTTATTTTATTGTTTATTTTATTTTTTTCTACACTTTTTTAATGTTTTTTTTTACTTTTTTTTTTAAAAATCCCATGAAAGGATAACTGCTTTACATTTTTTTTTACACTTAGGAATTCATTAACATATTCATATATGCTAATACATTAGAATCTGTGTCAGTTTGATACAGGCAGCAATCAGGGCGGCACACAGTGCGCCTTGATCGCTGGCTTGTTACACAGACAGCCCTTTGTGATGGCAGTGTCTCTTTAAATGATGCAGCAAACACAACTGCCGTTATTCCTGTTCCTACATCACGCGGTGCTGATTAGTTGTTAGGTAGCTGGGGGCTTAGTGAAGGCCTCTTTGGCTGCCATCTTAGTACACTATTACACCCTGCCCATGGCAATCAATGCAAGGGGTTTGACAGAGGGTGTTGCCTTCCTCTGGCACCCCACTGAGTGATCACAGTGTTGTCATTGGTTGCCATTACAGCCCAAGGCCTTACAACAGCATCTTGCCTGTGTGTGGCATGGGCTTGTCAGACTGTACCCAGAGCCAGGACTTGAAAGGCTGATTGAAGGTTGATGTAATACGTTGCGCGCGACTCTCCATTCTATTCTATGGAAGTTCTAAGTACATAGAACAGAATAGAGAGTTGATCACAAGTGGGACCAACTCTCCATTCTAAGCCAAAATTTTGAGAGGCCTGTTCCTATATATGTGCACGTATCACACCTTGATGGCATATCCTTTCCATATGCTATCAAAGTGCAAGTAGGGATCATGCCTTTAAGTTGCATTCCTCCATTACAATCTACTTAACACTGAAAACTTGCTATATATATATATATATATAATATATATATATAATATTATATATATTATATATATATATATACACATATAGATATATATATCACACAAACACACCCACACACACACATATGTGTATATATAATATATTTATTTATATATAATATATATTTAATTGTATATATTTTATATATATATATATATATATATAGATTTTATTGAAAATTTTAAAAATTGTTATTTTATATATAAAAAATAAGTTGATGCTTAAAAAATAACACCTACATTAGATAAACATGTAGTAGAACAAGCAGAACACTTCAAGTTTTTTTTAACATTTTTGCAAAATTTAATTTCCTTTTTTCTACAAGTATTATAGACTCTGTCAACTGAAGTTTGTACTTTAAGTTACTGATAGTGTGTCATGAAAAAAATATATAAGTCACATGAATAGGTGGAAGCTTTAAAAAGTTATTTCCAAATAAACTGACAAGTCAGATTTGAAAAATGAAGCTCTCAGGCCAAATACTTGCCATACTGTACATAAATGTATTATCTATTATCTACTGTACATAAATGTTTTATCTATAATTTCCCAAGAGACATGGGAATTTTTAGTAAGTTTGGGGAAGGATTATAGATTCAAGTTAATACAAAAAAATGAGTGGCTTTCTACATAATTAATTGACTTGCTGGATCCAATAGAGCAGGGGTTGCTCTCTGTCTTAGCACCTAACAGGGTGTACCAAAGCGAGGAAACCACAACTTCTCATCACACAGCTATGTGCTACTGCCAAAGTTTGTGGATGGACATGACTGTCACGGAGGGGCAATCCTCGGCTTCACAAAATTACGGTGATTTGTTGATGTGCAGCCTTTTGGCTAATGGCACTGCAGCTGCCAGTTTGATATTGAGCTTATTTTGTAATCTGACAAGTGAAAACTGCCTCCTGTAAAACCTGGACTTTTTTTTTTTATTAAAAAGCAACACCTGTCAATTCTGCACAGAGCTGAGAATACTTCTAATACACAATACTGCACAAAGGTGACAGAGGAAAGAAGGTTTGAGGTTGTGTTAACAACTCTATCAACAGGTCACACTCCTGTATCTCTAAAACATATTTCCTTCTCAAGTTTCAAAATTGCTATTTGTAGAAAACAAAACAAAATAGGAACATTAATGTAAATATTAAAAAGTGTTTATTCTTGTATTTGATACAATAAAGAATTTCAGATTCTTATTACATATTTCTGTTGGAGATTATTTCTATTTCCTTCAGTGTAATTTTATTTAAAAAAACAACTCAAATTCACATACTAGTAGTCAAGTATCACTATTTATCTAGCAATTACCATTTTCTTTTCATTTAATGGCCTTATCTGGGTAACTGATTCAAATTTTGTTAAAGGGGTTGTCTCACTACAAGGATTACTTTTTATGTTAAAGGGGTTGTCCCCCAAAAGGGTTTGCTTTTTTTGTTAAAATTTTGCAAAAACATTCACTTTGCAATTTTTCCAAATTAAACACCCTACTTATTTCTGATACTCCCTCTTGTATGGGCGATCACTCTTGGGCGCTATAGTACAGACTTTTTGATCTTCCTATGGGCTGCCACCACTGTTTGCTATAGCTGCAGACCGGCTTTCTGCGCCTAGTAGAAGCCCTAAATTCAAAGTAAAACCCAAGAAACAGGACGGGGTTTTGAGATGAATAAATTTTGTGGACAACCCCTTTAACCCGAAGAGATTGCTTTTCTGTTTTATTTTTTTATAAAAAAAGAAAAGGCCAATTAGATACATGTAGTAAAATCTTCAGCTGTGTGGGCGAGCTTTTTCTATTCTGTCGAGTCACCTGAATATGACCACTTCCGCTTTCCACATTAGCAGCATGTAGCTCATAAAGGTTGTCACTTGTGATGAGCTGGCTTCCTGAGTATATAAGGTGTATAATAGACTGTTTGCACACATATCCCTTGTTCCTGTTATGGGGAAAAAGCAGCAATTAGGGATAATTATTGACTTTGGGGTCAAGGGTGCCAGTATTTCTGAAATTGCAGAGTTTGTGACCTGTTGGCGTGCTGCTGTGGTGAAAGTGTATCGTGAGTGGATAAATGGCACCATTGCGAAAAAACTTTTGAAAAAAATATAGTTTATTTCCCTTTTTTTCCATATGTAGGCTTTATGTTTATGTCATTTTTACATTTGTTTTTTATTTTTTAATTTTTTAATATGAGGGGAAATAGTAAAAAAAAGCTTATTTTTCACTTCTCTTAGTCGTTTTTTTAACCAATCCAATCCAAAAGTTATGCTAAGATAATGTGTATTTTCTTTTTAATTGTCTTATATATTGTGTGCTTTCCCCACCCTCTATAAGGTCAGAAAAAGACCTATGGGAGGCATTTTTACAACACTTTTTTTTCTTATTTCCTCTGTAACTTGGCTGATATATTAACTTCAGCTACAGGGGAATTCCATCATCTGCACTGATAAGATCCAGCAGCTCAGGCAGTTACTGAGCCCTGGAGGTCGGGAAGCAGGAAGTGTAGGCCGGGCGTATTCGACTTATTGAGCGTTGTATACACAGAGATCAAGGAAGCAAGGAGGTTAAGGGCTTGTCCACACGGCAAGGGTTTTTGGACGGTTTTTGGTTTTGAAAACTATCTGTAAACCAACTGTCAACCCCTAGAATGGACCACTATGGAAAATCTGTGCAGTGGTTTTTTGATCCCCCTGCAGCCCAAAAAAAACTTGGGAACATGCATTCTTCCGCCCCGGTTTTCAGGCGGGATATGAACAAGTCAATGCGAAGGGGGAGGGCTTTTCTCCGCAAGCCATGGAGAAAAGCCGTCCCCCTGGGGGCCAGCAAAAACGCAAGCCGGCAGAAAATTGCCGGTATTTGCTCTTGCGGCAAAATTTTTGGTAAGCTGCGCCTCTGCAGACGTTTAAGAAGTAATCTCCACCTCCCAGACATTCACAGTTGACAAGTAAAGTTAAGGGATTGTGCAGGAGTAAGAAAACATGGCTGCCTTGTTTCCATAAAGAGTGTCATACCTGTACATAGATTGTGTGATATGCCGTTGAGCTCCATTCATTTTAATGGAGCTGAACTGAAAAATAAGATACAACCCATGGACAGCCACATGTGTTTTTGAAAAGAAAAAGCAGCCAAGCCATTTCTAATCAAGTACATTGTCTTTAAAGGGGATGTCCCATCTTGCTTTTTTCTCAGGCCTCTCCAGGCTCGCATTTCCTGTGTGGGCTAAAGGGGAATCTACAGCAGTGACTGACATTTCAGCTCTGTTAGCTTCTATTCTTTGCTGAGCTTGTTATACGGACATTACTGATGGAGGGTTTGTGAAAAACAATGGCAATTTCCAAGCAGGATTTTTGTCTATAAATGTTAGCTCACAAAGCTGCATTTGTCATGAGAGGAAGCTTCTAATGAAAGAGTAAAACTTACATGCTGCCAGAGCACATTGCTAGCTGGATGACCTGTTTTATTTCTGAAATTACACATTTGGTTCCTGCAGAAGACGGGTGAACGGGGGTTTTCCCCCCTGGTCAGTTACTGTAAGGGTTAAAGTATTTCTCAGTAGAAAGATAAGATCAGAGAGGGAGAAGCAAGCTCCATCTTGCTGATAACACAGAGCAGGGAGTAGTGTCACCATTCTGGCCACTGCTAGAAAAGAAAAGATTTTGGTCGGAAACTGAGAAGTTTGTGTCCCTGCAAGAAAAAAGAGTGCTTTAACCTAAAAAAGGAAAAAATGGGAATGAGTGTTTTGGTAATAGCCTTTATTTCCCTTGTTCTTTTAAAGCTAACCAATAAAATGGGGATACCTCTTTAAGTAGCATAAGTTAGCAAATGGTAGTATGTACGGGGGAAGGGGATGACCCCCTTTTAGCAAAAATTATGCAAAAATCAGAAATATACAGTTGTTTTCAAAATATTAGCAGGGGTTTTTCAAAAACATGACTAAGCACAAAATCTTTATAACAGTTTTTTTTCCAGCATGGGGAAATTGCACCTGTTTTTCAAAATCAAACATGATGAGAAATGTATATATTGTTACTTCTTTACAGAAAAAAACAAAAAAAGAAAATTGGGCTTTTCCCAAAAAAAATGCAGTGTCCGCTTTTTGTCTTTACAAACTCAAGATATGTTCTTTGTTTTTAAGGTTTTTGCATTCCCATGTAACCAAATAACCTAATATTTAGTTTTAACCACAGTTTTTTAGAACTTTTTCAATTCAACAACTTCGGGACTGAAAAATGTTATTAAAGCCCGATGTTTGATACATCCCACAATTTTTAATTGCTTTTTTTTGGCTTCGCCTCAGAAACGGAAAATTTTGATGTCACAAACAATGAACAAATGTTCTACAGTTTAAAGGCCCGGGGTTTGGGCGGCACTTCAAAACCTCAATTTTGTTGGGCTGAAACCAAGATTTTGCTCATTTACTGTAGGTTTTTGGGTTTTGGTCTTGTTGAGATACCCTTTTGAAGGCAACATGACCTCTTCGTATTTTTTATATGCAAACGGTCCATGACCCCGATATGCGGTAAAAAGGCCCCCCAAAATTTTCAAGAGAAAAAAACCCATACAGTCTTGCCCCCCAAGCTTCCTGTCTTCAAAAAGGTATGTGGCTTCAATTCAGGTTTTGGGGGGTTTTTGGCAAACATTGCAGCCCTAAATCAAAAATTTTATCGCTTTCCCCAGTGGGAATTTGCTGGGATTTCTTTTTTTTTTAAAAGATCAGCTTCACACGGGGATCTTCTAAAAATGTCACAGGACTCACAGGTAACTTTAGAAGTCTTTGATCATCCTGGGGGCTTATCATTGGGGTGAGCCTTTTCCTTTTGGGTTGTTTTATTTTGAATGGTAGTCTTCCCTTTTATTCCCCGTCTCTCTGGTTTTACTTTCCCTTTTAATGCAATGGAGATCAGTTTTGGGTGAACAGCCCATCACTGTGCACTTCTTTATAAGTTTTTCCCCCCTTCCAAACAATGTTTTTAAACAAATACACTGTTCTTTTGAACAATTTCTTGAACAACCCATATTTTTTTCCCCGCTTTTAAGGAGAAATAATATACAAAATGTGCAGCTTCACCCCTTTAAAAAGGGGGCCCCTGATTCAACTTTTTCTTACAGAATGATTGACCTCATAAACGAACTCCCACTGCTATTATTTTGAACCACCCCTTTCAATAGTTATTCAAAAACAGACACAAAAAAATGCAGCCCCTGAATACAAGTCGTTGGTTTTCTAAGAATCTACTGCCCAAAAATGTTAAATTGTTTGTAGTGGTAATATAATTTATAAAAAAAAGTGATTTAAAATGTAGTATATTGGATGATTATTTTTAACACAACTTATTGAAAGTTTTTTTAGCAGTTAGTCTTACGCACCAGTTAAAGTTTTAGGTCACAACAAAAGTAATTTAAAAAGTTGAGAAACACTGTTTTCAGGAATTTTAAAAAGTGTTATGGTCAAATTTTAAAAGGGGGTTTTCTCACTACGCTGTTTTACGAGTTTTTTGCAGTTTTTGGGTTTTCTTGTTCCCTTGGGGGTGTGGGTTTGGGTTTTATGCAGGATTACATGTTTTAACTTTGACAGTGCAGAGATTTTTTATCTTAACAAGATTTCAGTTAAATCTATGTTGTCATCTTCCACACCTGCAACTTTAGGAAGTAATCTTGTTAGATATAAATTGTTCACTTGGGGTCTCAGTTGTCAGTGGGGGCAACCACTACCTGTCTGTAATCGATAAAATGTCCAAAAGTGTATTTTGAAAAAATCTTCAATTAACTGTCTCTTTATGTCATTGTTTTTAAGTTATTCATTATATGTTGGGAGAGCTAAGTGCATCTTTTAAAATGGCTATCTTTCCTTTAAATTTTGATAATTAAAAACTTTTTTACATTAAATTTGCACACCCTTAAAACAAAGGAAATTATTTTCTCACCGTCGACTAACTTGCATAAAACATTGCTATGCAGGAAATCTAAATCATGACCACACTTTAATTATTTTGTCTTTGTTCAGGAAAAATAAGAGCTCCAAAATCCAACACCTGCCCTTCACACATGGGAAAGAAATGACACAATAAGTCATTATGCAAGAAACAGTTTTACTAAACTTGAACAATGTGGCAATAGAAGGATGTTTGCCAGAAATCTCACACCAATAAGCTGCTTAAAGCTGGAGCCGTGCCCGAGATTTCAATTGAAAAAAACATTAGAGATTCAACCCGGGTTTTAGCAATGGAAACTTCATTTTTCGCTAATTCCTGAAAATATAATCTGATCTCATTTCGGGAAATTTGGCAGGGTGTGCATTTTAATGGTAAAATACAATTCTGCCTGTGGGACATTCCCGAATCAGTGTCTCATTTCCATTATAAACAATGCTCAAAAACAGAAATCTGTTCAAACATGTTACCCTGAAATTCTCTAGATACACAAAATGATTGACCAGCAATGGTGGTGACAGGCTAGGAGCATGAGCACAAAGGGGAATTTGCCTGATCAAGTGACTCCTCTACTGATGTGTAATTAATTCATCAGGTGGAGAACAGGAATAGTTAGAAAATATAGTCAGGAATGGAGGCAAAAACCTATTTATATGTAGGTAATAATTGTCACCTGCTCCAGGACCAGTGCTTTATTCACATATCAGCAGTAAAGATGTGCCTTGTTAACTGGTAGCATCGCTGCTACAGTGAAGAAAATTATTATTTGATCCCTTGCTGATCGTGTAAGTTTGCCCACTAACAAAGACGTGAACAGCCTACAATTTTAAGGGTAGGTTAATTTTAACATTGAGAGATAGAATAAAATCCAAATCCAAAATAAAATCCAGAAAATCACATTGTATAAATTCTATACATTTATTTGCATTTTGCTGAGAGAAATAAGTATTTGACACCTACCAACCATTAAGAGTTCTGACTCCTACAGACCAGTTAGATGCTGCTAATCAACTCGTTACCTGCATTAAAGCCCACCTCAATACAGATGGCAACCAACGCTACATTTTACCTCTCTTGGTGCCTGTTCAGACCTCCACATTTCAGGGAGAATAGATTCCAGCTACAAAGTACTCTGCATTGATTTAAAAACTTGTGTAGGTGGGTGGATTGCAAAAACCAAAGAGGTAGCAGCCACTCTCCCATACAAACAATCTAAAAAACAATATTTAGTCTACACATCCAAAAAGTTTTGTTGAAAAAAATGAACATAGGTGCACTCTGGTGCAGCAGGAAAATATAAGCACAATTGTATGGGGGTGTGGCTGCCCCCTCTAACCTGTACAACATAGGCAAGGGAGCTTTCAAAGGATGTCAGGGACAAGATCATAGACCTGCACATAGCTGGAATTGGCTACAAAACTATAAGTAAGACACTGGGTGAGAAGGCGACAACTGTTGGTACAATAGTAAGAAAATACTGATCGTTTGTTCAGCTCACCTGTATGGATTCAATTCAGGGTGCACGGACGTGAGGATAGTGAAGCCAACATTCTTCCTTATAAAAATGAACGTAGAAAATATGCAGGAATCCAGCAACTCCAAGAGAATCGATCCATTTAGGTAAATAGATTATAAAATTCCAGCTTTATTGGATATCCTTAAAATTTCAAGTTTCAAATAGAACACGACATGGCAGATGAACAAACACACCGACGCGTTTCGGAGAACCGCCCCCTTAATCTTGGTGTGACAAAACATACATGTGACCTAATTTAAATACTATGATGTCACATGACTAAAACTTCATTCATGAAAAAACGTAGTAAAAGCAAAAACTGACACATCCTATTAAATCCCAGAAATCCTTTTTTTTTTTTTTTCTTTCTGGGATTTAATAGGATGTGTCAGTTTTTGCTTTTACTACGTTTTTCCATGAATGAAGTTTTAGTCATGTGACATCATAGTATTTAAATCAGATCACATGTGATCTGATTTAATAACTAGCATCAACCATATGTCTAATGTAACTTGGCATCGTTTTTTAGATGTCTTTTTTTTAAGACATTAGGGGGCTTAGAAATTTAGTAGTAATTTTTCACATTTTCAAGAAAATTTGCAAAATTTATTTTTTAGGGACCAATCCAGTTCTCTCGTGGTTTTGAAGGGCCTGTTTGTTAGATACGCCCATAAATGACCCCATCTAAGAAACTAGACCCCTTTAATTATTTTAAAAAAGCATTTAGGAAGTTTGTTTCCCCTTTAAGTATTTCACAGAAATTAAAGCAACTTTCAAAATTTCACTTCTTTTAGCAGATTTTCAATTTTTATCCAGTATTCACTGGAACTCTGTAGATGTGACCAGGTAAATGAAACACATCATCAGTTCTCCAGATCCTTCCGTTTTCAGAGATATCCCATATGTGGCCCTATTGCGCTATTTGGCTCAACCACAAGCCTCAGAATAGTTAGAGCACCCACCCTACTCTGGAGTCTCATTTTCATTACGATTTTATTTAGGCAACATTAGAGGTTTGCGGACACCCTGAGGTGCTAAAACTTAATAAACTCCACTAAAAAGAAACCGTATTGGAAACTACACCCCCTAAGGAATGTTTACACCCCACAGTTGTTTCCCACATTTTTTTTGTGTTAGGCTCTGAAAATGAAAATAATTATTTTTTCCAACAATCTGCAATTTTAGTTGTAAATGTTTAATTTTTACAACGAATCCTGGAAAAAAAGCATCCCAAATTGTGTTACTCAATTTCTTCCAAGTTTGGCAATACCCTACATGTGGGTGTAAATGGCTGTACGCGTGGCAAGGCGTACAAGGGGGGGAGCGTTATTTGCCCTTGAAATGCAGATTTTGGTAGGGCCATGTTGCTTTTTCAAAGCCCCCAAAGTAGCCAAACAGGTGAAACCTTCCAGAAGTTGCCTCATTTTGGATTCTACACCCCTCATGGATCTCATCTAGAGGTGTCTTTTGCATTTTGGGTGCACAGGTGTTCCATAGTTTTTTTAGCATTGGGCCACAAAAATGGGGGGGAAAAAACGCAGTTCTGCTATTGTTTTTTGGGCTTCATTTTTACAATGTTTGTTGTACGGGATAAATGACAGGATAACTTTACTATTTTGTTCAGTACAATTACAATCATATCAGTTTTATACAGTTTTTTATATTTTACTACTTTTACACAATAGAAATGAGTTTCTAAAAAATAGCATTTTTATGTCATCATAGTCTGACAGCCATAACTTTTTTATTTTTCTTCATACATAGGCTTGCTTTTTGAGGGGTGAGTTGACGTTTTTATTGGTACCATTATGGGGTGCATATGACGCTTTGGTCACTTTTTATTAAGGTTTTTTGATAGTGTTTATTATTTCTATTTTTTACAGCGGTCACCGTGCGGTATAACTGACATGCTAGCTTTACTGAGCAGGTCATTACGATTGCAGCGATACCCAATTTGTATTTTTTTTATGTTTTACTGCTTTTACACAATAAAAACACCTTTATTCAAAAATGAAAGCACGTTTTTGCATCACTGTACTGTAGTCTGAGAGCCATAACTTTTTATTTTTCTGTGTATAGAGCTGTGTAGCAGCTTGTTTTTTGCGGGATGAGTTGATGTTTTTATTGGTATCATTTTTGGGGAGACAAGGCTTTTTGATCGCTTTTAAATCCGTTTCTTGTAAGGCAAGGTGAAGAAAATACAACAGTCCGAGTAGTGTCTTTTATTTTTAACAGCGCTCACCGTGCAGTATCCGTGACAATTTAGTTTTACTCCCTGGGTAGAGACAATTATGTCGATACCCAATTTATGTGGTTTATTTGAAAGCACTTTAAAAAAAAAAGTGTTTTTATTGTGCAAAACAATATTTATGCAGTGCTATCTTCTGATAGCCATAACTTTTTTACTTCTCTATATACAGAGCTGTGTAAGAATTTTTATTTTTTGCGAGATGAACTGATGTTTTAATTGGCATCATTTTGGTGTTGATTTTGATTGCTGTTTATTCCATTTTATGTGCTGTGGGCTGAACAAAAATCTCAGTTCTGTTAATGTTTTTTTTTACGGCGTTTGCCGTGCAAGTTATATAACATGACAAATTTATAGGGTAGGTCATTCCGCAGGCGGTAATACAAAATATGGGTACACAGCATTGGCGACTGTCAATCACCATGCCCACAATGCATTGCAGGCATGGTGATGTCACCAGAAAGCCAAGATGCTTTAGTAAAGCATCCGGGCTGTCATTCAGGAGACCATTAGTGGTGCTCACTCCTCCTGCCTGTTAATCACCTGCGGCCGGAGCTCACTCCAGCTGTGGGTGATGTGGCATGATGCCAGGAGTAATATACAACTGGTCCCATGCCATGATCTTGCGAGCTCCGCTTGTGAGTAGCAATACACCTCTAACATCACCCACTCTCCCTCCTCTTTTGAGGAGACAAGAATAGTAATACCATAAGCATATGCCACCACTCTCAAGAAAGAACCCGGTGCTAAAACACTCATCCTCCATAAGAAGGGGGTCAATTGTAAACACGTACAGCAGAGGGCTTAAAAGACAGCCCTGCTACACTCTCTACTTCACTCTAAAATAGCGACCAAATCCCCCAGCGGGAAAGTATTACAAAATCTATATAATTTACAACTTCCTCCCCCCTGGTAGACCATATTTCAAGAGAGTGGACCAGAGGTACTCATGGCAAAACCTATCAAAAGCCTTTTCTTGATCCAGTGACAACACAAACTCCTTCTATTGACCTGCACTACCATGTTTTAAGGCTTCCCTGATGCCAAGGGCAGGCCAATGGTGCTCCAACCAGCAACAAAATAGTGCCTGACCAGCAAAAGAAGCTGGGTGAAAATGTCATCAAACGATTAAAGACAGCTTTTGACAAAATCTTTCTGTTCATATCGCAGACATTGTGGGATGCTAATTCTCAATCTGGAACGGATTTTTACCTTTTGACAGAATGATCAGGGCTCACTTCCTCATTGACTTGGAAGAGTGCCCGAGGAGAGAGACTCATTAAAAACCTCCATCAAGAAGGGAACCAAGATTTCTTTGAAGGTCTTATAAAACTCAGATGTTAAGCCACCTGGACCTGCCGATTTTTGGAAGCGAGCTCCTTAATCACAAGTCTTACTTCCTCTTCACTGATCTCCTCTGCCAAAACATCAAGAAAGGGGTTTACTCCTTCCTCAGAAAAAGTCTTGAATAGGAAAACCACCATTCTGTTTCAAGTTAGATCCTTTCTACCCAAGAGGTGTGAGTAGTAAGAACCTGACAATTTCCAAGATCCCTAATTTGGATCTTATTAGAAACCCTGTACCATCAATCAAACCTGGCAAAATCTTACAATTCACTGAAATCTTGCAGTTCTTGTTCTTGAGTGGTATTTCCCAAACTCCCTCTCAACAACCAAAGGTATGTGTCTATCATACTGGTACTTCATGGCAAAGAGATCTCCTCTCGGCTACTCACATTCTAGACGAGATGCTCAAGTTTCCTTCTCAGAGTCTGATACAGACAATATCTGTTAAAGCAGGTTTGAAAGCTGGCAGAAGAATCTTGACACCCGTTTTATAAATATTTCTCACTGCTCAGACTTACTACTACATAGACCAAGTAGTGGTACCTGGCTCTACAGCAAATCCTCTAAAGATTGACTTATCTTCACTTTTACCTGGAGTGACAAAATCAGCTCCCAACAGCCTCTACTCATCAATGTAGATTCTGAAACATTCAAAGGAAACATAATCAGCGATAAGAGAATTCCACCTTCACAACCATCAATGGTGCAGAGGTGGCCTCCTTTAATTAAAACCTATCTATCCAAGACCTACAGATGTAGCAGAACTAAGAAGAACAGATAATGCACCGTGATATCACGGCAGAGAGTGTTATCTCTACTTTCTTCATGGTTTTCAATGGCCTTTGTTTACAGATGATAGCAGATAACACAAAGAGCCGTGATATCACGGTCAAGCTACACTCTGCTACATCTGTAAAATGATTACCTTTAAAGAAAGTGAACCCCACGTGGTCTGGAGTATGCCGTATGGAACATCCATCAGGCAAGCCTCACTGACTATCTTATTCAGTGCGATGCTGTCATTAGTCAGTTTGCCTCTCTGACCTCTCTTTTCGAAGGACCTGTTAACATTATTAAAGTCGACCCCCAAAGATGACTTTCTGACTCACAAAAAGAAAAGGCTTAATCCTCATAAATAGACATTTTCTTTCCCATTTAGATTAAATAGAGGTTAATAAATCTTAGTTCTGGTCCCTTCATGAGGACATGTAGGATTGAACACCTCCCCATTTCTAACTCAATTACTTGTCTGCATTCTAGCTTCACAATAAAAAGGCCTGCCATCCCGCTACATGGATCTGCTGCAAGAGACCAGTATATAGGCCAGTACCTCCATTTTTTTTTTCCTTTCTTATTCTTGACAAATTTGTCAGACTGGTCTCTTGCAAAAATAAAATGTCGACTTCAACTCAGCAGAGAAAATTAAAGGTCACAAACCTAGCCATGTCTGACTTACACTGACGACACTGATGCTTGCCAGAGTAAACTGGGAGAGTGTTACCATCCTGAGTGATTGAGTGAGACAACTTTCTTCCTCTCTCTTTCTCTATCACCATCACTCTCACCCAAAGATATCTCTTATTTATTCCTTTTCAAACTCACTGAAGTGTCCATTTGTGTCACACTCCCTGTCCCTTTCCCACTCCTGTTCATTGACCCCTTTTTTCCATCCTACAATCCCGGCTTAGTCCCCCCCTCCCAGAGGCTTTTTTAAGAAGAAGAAGACCCAATGCTCCCTGAAGGTTCCTTCCTCCACTCCAGAATTTTTCCCCCATCCTCACTTTCAGAAGAGCCTGCTTGCCTTCCTTTTGGTAACTGGCCGAGGGTGAGTGGGATGGTGGGATCCCACTCCAAATAGTATCCTGTCCTCTTTTCCCTTTTGTTTTTCTTTGCACCTTGAATGTTCCTCTGCTGCTCCTGACTGTCCTCAATCGCACTGAATGGTAAGATGGAGCACAAAAAGGAGCATCCTCCTTTTCATTTCTGCAGGTTTCCTCCTCCACATCACTATCTCTTAGGAACTATATGTGGTATCACCACATCTATTTTATCTTAGTAAAATATGTGGGATCGACACATCTATGGCAGACCTTTGGTTGTCCCAGGTAGAATACCAAGATCCTATGCCTCCATAAGAAGCCTGAAGAGGGCAAATGGGTGACTGTATTCCTGGACCTTCTTAGTTTAACCAAGAAGATCCAGACCCCTGACCAGGTACCGTTTTTTCACTAGCACCACCTGACCATTCCTTTCAATCCAGTTCCAGAAATTAACATAAGAAAGAGACTTGTTACAAGTCAAAACAGTCCTTATCTTTACATCATTCTGGTGGGATATTGACAAAACCCCGCCATTTGGGATAATTCTTTGCCAGATCATACCTGGACCAGAAGAGTTCTAGTCCCTTAGCCAGTATGAAGCTGATATCGAAAACTGAGGTCCCAAAAGGATGGATTAGAGTAAAGATGTCATTTATCCTGAACTCCATCTATAGGGAGATCTCAACTCCTGTTGCCCTTGTAGGACACGTATCCTCGCCCTCCCACTGAAGACTGAATACATTCCACTGGAGCCCCAGTCCCAGTGGTGAGGAGGGACAATGCAGCCTCTCTAGAATTTTTTCTCTTAGAAAGCTAAGAGACCATACCTCTCTATCCAAAAGGATAATTCCATCTTTCTACCTTCTACTCTTTTATACTTCTCCCCTCTCTTTAGGGTCTCCAGGAGGCATCATTGTAAGTTGCCATTCGGCGCATTAGAGGATGGGAAAAACCCACCTGCTTCTTGCAACCACACTTGCATAACTCCTATTACTTCCACCTGACTGTCCTCTGCTTCCAGACTCTTCACTACCATCTCTACTTGTCATCATCCCACCTTTCTCCATACCCTTCTCATCTATTAGACTGTCCACAAGGGAATTCCTGACCCCCTCCTCTATATTATCCACCCCACTGTCTACATCATCCATACTATTTATGTTTACATTCATTCCCTCTTCTTCATTTGTACCCCTCGTATTTATAACTCAAACATTCACCCCTCTATTCACCACATCACTCACCCCTCTATTCATTCCATCATTCACCCCATCATTTATCCTTCTGCTTGTTGGACCAGATGATTTCCCTGAGGCCTCTTCAACATTGGGCACCACATCTTGTGATTTCCCAACTTATTGTGAATCGATATAGTCTTTCCGCCACTTTGGGTTCACCTAACTCGTCTATAGACAGGGCCCCTTTTTTCCAGTCCCAGTACCTTCACAGCCTATTCCGTGCAGGGGCCACTGTAACCAAACACTTGCTGTGTTTATCTTTCTTTTGTTTTCCATTAATTTTATCTCCCAGCTGGTTCATATTTTTCCCTGCTTCCTCGTATATATGGAGGAAAAACACTATCTGGAGGCTAAAGATAACAACTGACGCTGTGCTCCCCATTGCTGTACATCATGCCATATTTCATGTTCGGCCACCTGTTCACACTCAGCGCTTCCCTCCCTCCTTACGATTGGCCCAAATTCCTCTTTTGCTTTTCTGTTCTACGGCTGGATCCTACGGCTGGATCTTACTAGTCTCGGCCGGCTGCTTGTACTTTAGGACCTTTATCGACCGTCCCGGGTAAGCCAGGTTTTTGGATCTAATGCCTCCTTTAATTCTAGGCTCTAAACCCTCTTCCAGCAATGGGAGAACATGCCCTGAACTGCCTGGAGACACCAATTGTGTCCTCTAGCTCTGATTACTCACAGCAGGTACTGAGTAGTGGTCCTGGGCAGTATCCATACATACAGAATAAAAACAGATACTGAAATTTATCCCCAGCATACAGGAAAAGTAAAGTGACACTGTGCAGGGTCCATGTACACGGAGTAAGAACAGATACTAAGAATTACACTCAGCATGCAGGATAAGTGTAGTGTACAGAAGTGTTTAAAAGCCTGTGAAAAACCTTACAAAAGAATTGAAAGAAACAGATGTCATTTAAGACAGAGTCCTTGGGCTGCACCTATAGTTTTGATCAAGAAGAATGATGGAAACAACAGATTCTGCATAGACTACCACAAACTGAACAACTTCATTCATGTCTATCCCTTGCCACGCATTGAAGAATCTTTTACGGCCTTAGAAACAGCTGCTTACTTTTCAACATCGGACATAACCCGTGGGTACTGGCATGTACCTACGGCACCTGAAGACCTATTCCAATTCAATAGTATGCCATTCGGACTTTGTAATGCACCTACCACCTTCTAGAAACTCATGGGGTGATATTTAGGGCACAAGAACTTTGAAAGTGTGACCCTATACTTGGAGGATGTCTTCATATTCTTCAAAACATATGAAGACCACTTACACCATCTGGCTGAGATTTTCCATGTTCTGATCAAGCATAGGCTGAAGGTCAAACCCTCCAAGTGCCATCTCTGCAAACCGCAAGTGAATTACTTAGGTCACGTTGTAAGCGCTAAAGATATACTGCCTGACCCTGAGGAAATCTCTGCAGTCTAGAATTGTCAGACTCAAACCACCATGACGGAAATAATAAGTTTCCTGGGGTTCGTTGGCTACTACTGCTGCTTCATTCTCCATTTTGCTCAGGTGGCGGAGCCCTTGCAAAAACTACTCCAAGGGTACCCACGTGAGCAACTGAAAAGGAGACTACCTCTGCAGTGGACAGAGAGGCAAGAGACTGCTTTCCAGACCCTAAAGAGACTGTTAACCCAACCACCTATTTTGGGATACACCGATTATGGTCAACCGTTTCATCTCTAAACTGATGGCAGCACACAAGGCCTTGGCACTGTCCTATCAGAAGTTCAGAACAAAAAAGACAGAGTGATCACTTACTTCAGTTGTGCCTTCCAAGGTGCTTAGAAGAGTGATCAAAACTACAGCTCTTTCAAGCTAGAATTCCTCAAACTCATCTGAGCTGTAATTGAAAAGTATAAGGACTATCTGGTGGCCACTCTCTTCCTGGCAATTTGAACACAGCCCAACTAGGAGCCCTTAAACAGCAGTGGGCCTCAAGACTTGCTAACTATAACTTTGTGGTGAGGTACCATGCAGGTAAGTGTAACACGAATGTTGACGCTTTATTCCATCTAACAAATGGAGAAGAAGCACCCAGAAGGGAAGCTGACTACACTTGTTTTGCCCAGCAAAGTGAAACTAGCAGCCCAGCAAATGGAGAGCCATGTCACCAAATGTTCTCCTCCAATCAACTCCAAACTAAGGCATAATGGAACACATTCCAAGAAGAGAGTTCAATCCTTTGAGATCTTCAGGACTTTCTTGTAAGTGGAAGAGTTCCTGGTAGGTTTTGTCAGGTTCATCCTCATATTGAACTTGTCCGACATTGGAGACAGAGGAAGCGTTTCTTCGTACAGAGGGCTCATCATGTGGAGAACATTAGATTCCATCTTGGGTGAAAGGTTGTACAAATTTTTAATACCTCCATGTAATGCCCACATGATGCTGGAAGCCTTCCATGACCTGTCTGGACATTTTTGTGTTAAAAAAACAGAGGTTGATGGCAATTTTATTGGGTCAGTATGTGGAGAGACGTAGAACCCTGGTGCAAAGAATGCCTACACGCTAGGAAGAGGTGAATGCCATAATCAAAAGGCCCCACTTCATCCTATAGTGAGCCACCAGCCACTAGACATTGTTGCCATAGACCATGTGAAGTTAGAAAGCAGTCGTACTGGATATACATATGCCATGACAATCATTGATTATTATACCAAATTCCTAATAGCAGTTCCCGTGATGGATCTGACAGCAAAGACTACAGCTAACAACTTCTGGAAGAGTTTTATGTTACCTTACGGTTTCCCTGACAAGATCCTTGCTGATCAGGGATCTGCCTTCGAATCCCAGTTGTTTCTAGAACTTTGTAGTTTCTACAATTACCAAAAACTGCGGACCACAGCATATCATCCGCAAGGAAACGGCATATGTGAGAATATGAACCAAACCCTCATAGAGATGCTAAGAACTGTACCTCCTGCAAAAAGAGTTGACTGGCCAGCTTTGCTACCTGAACTGGTGTATACTGTATGTGCAACAATACTGTACACTGCTCAACTGGGTACACCCCTTACTTTCTTATGTTCATCAGTCATGACAAATTACCCTTTGACCATGTGTTGAATGTATGAGTTCCTGATGCTGTCAACCTCTAACACAGACTGACTGGGTGAATGACCATCAGAGACGCCTGGCTGATGGCAGAGAAATTGTGGATGCCCATATGGAGGAAGCCAACAACAAACATACTACGACTTTCATGCCAGCGCAGAACCTCTTAGAATGGGTAACAACATTTGGCTGAATAATAACCACTATATTAACAAGTTAGATACTAAGTGGGAGACTGAACCCTACAACATCAAGGCCATTCCATATCTAGGAACAGATGTGTATGAGATTGAAAATAAAGAACTGCAAGTTGGTCAAGAGAAGATGGCTCCAACAAGTCAACAACTATGGAACTGTCTCAAGCTGAAAAAGAAAAGTCATCATCTGCGACGGAGAAAGATACTGTAGGCCATCCTTTCAGCTTATTCTTGGGTCATGGATGAAATTCTTTGCATCCAGTGAACCTGCTCCTGAATCCTTAGCTGCAGAGACTGATACCACCTCAGAGGAGCAGATTGTTTTGTATCAGCCTACCGTTGCTGGAGATACACTCACCTTTCGAAGATTGGAGAGGAGCACAAAATGTAAAATACTCTCCAAATATTGTAATTGATTCTTCCTATTTCCAGGTTGATACTAAGAAATATATCCTGGTGGGCTGCACAACCCCTTAACCTGGATTTGATGTGCATCTGCTATTTTACTTCCAAGTTGGACAGTTGGCCCTTTGTATTCTCTAATGCAATATATCTATATTAAGAGCCATATGGACATTGTTCTAGTTTTGTTTCCTTCATTTCTCCAACGGTTATATGACAATGACTTTTGGACATTTCCCCTTATTTATTCCCCTTTCAAGCTAAGAAAAGTTCAACCTTTTATTATTGTCTTTTAGGATCTGGATAAAAACCTAATATCATAGACTGTTTATATTGTATTTATGTTATTTATGATACCTCACCATTGAATGAAGAAAATATTATGTTTTACCATCTGTGCCTTGCATTTATTCTTAACTATCCTCCTTGCTGATACACCAGATGCTGAAGACGGCTTTCTTTTAAGAGGGGGAGTATGTAGTGTACAGGAATGTACACTCCTAAATTTATTTGGGCCTCAAGAGTTTTTACTATGGAAGCCATTATTTGTTATGTGCAGTATAGATCATGATCAAGATCATGTGTATAAAAATGTTAAGTTATGGTGCTGATCCATGGTCTAAAGAGTTAATGTGCTGTGTAAGCCTGAAACAGAGTTGTGGTTTCCTAGCCAGAGGATATTAATTTAAAAACCCAGATGGCAGGAGGGGAGTTAACTGTTATTCAGTGGAGTTGCTTAACCAAGTATTTGTAGCTCTGGACTTATATTGGGTCGAGAGACAGCTTCTATTCCTCCTCTTCACCCCAAATTTAAAGAAGGACAAGCAAGTTAAAGAAATTTAGAAAGAGAGAAGACCTTCCAGTACATGTAGTGGAGTTTTGTATAATGGAAGTACATGAGGATAAAGTAAGTGAAGAAAAGATCTCATAGTCAGATAAGATCTCATGATGTCTAGATGCTTCCGGTCTAGCTCAACCCACTAGACTTAGAGAATTTTCCAGATTGCTTGGAGAGCGCAAGTAATGAATTCTTCTTGATTTGGTGCCACCTTAGCTACAGGCTTCCATATGGACTGTAAAGCTTTTTCCTGAAAGGCTTATTCTAAGCTATAACAACCAAAGTGGAGTAAAAGATACTGTTTCACTGCAACCAGTTTGCCTCCTGTCTGGTTATTCTGCTGACAACAGCAAGGACACCTCAACCCCCAAGGAGGCTTATTAACAGAGTGTGTCCTGGTGGAACACTGGCGCAACACCACCTACTCCTATACATGCAGATCCCCTATTCACTGCAGTTCTCCTGGGTATCATGAGAGGTTTGGGGTGAGAACCTGACATATATCATGGCACATCCTTTAGTCTTCAATAGACCAAATGTTGTCTACTTGTGACTATGTTTGGTGTGTTTTACAACTTTATATATGTTATTTGTGGATTGGAACAATATACTAGTCTAGATTATTGTATGTATCATGTAAAAGGTAATCCAAAAAACTTAAAACGCGATCAGCAGTCCTCAAACAATAAATACTAAATAATATGGCGAATATGCACGCTGACATGGCAGCAAAACACTTCATAGACACAAAAAACACAAAGCACTCTGCAAACGCTGAGAGACAATTAAACAAAGAATATATGAATTATTACAAAGTGCATTTTGGCTACTTTTAGGATACATACAATACTGAGTTTCTTAGTGCACATTTTTGGCCAAAACTATGAGGGCCTATCAACCAACAGCAAGGTGACCTCAGTTCAGATGGAAAAAAGGTATACATGTAAAAGATATACAGCCGTAGCACAGACCAAACATTGGTGTATTGAAGCCAATGGGCAGCCCACAGGCATGCTTTGATACTTTTGCAGCATACTGCCAGTGTGAAAGTAACCTAGAAGCTGGAATTTTGAATTACGGCCGGTATACATCTTACAGCACATATACACATGCATAGGTACACACACAAACATACATGCAAGCATGCGTATTTTACAAACGTCTTTTCCTCCCAGCAGACATGCTGTTCCACCCTGTGGCTTAGGAACTGGCAGATATAGTCATGGGACTTTATTTCTAAAAGTCCTTTAGCATACTCATCAATATGTATGTGCTCACTGCACAATGTGATTTTGTTTAGATATTTGCAGTGATCTGAGGTAGAAACTGCAGTAAGTAATTATCTATAATGACACAAGTTTGTAAATGAGTGAACGGCTAGAGGCTAAATTGCTGCCCCTGCCGTACATCGCTCAGCAGGCGGCGCGGCGGAAGTGACGTCATCGCGCCACCTCCCCGACTTTGTCCTCAGCCCCAACCCTAAAGCAGCAGGCTTGGGGCTGGGGGAGACGGAGACCCCGGGGGGAGCGCGGCCAGGTAATAATGAGCTACAGGGTGGGGGGGGTAAAAACTAGGGGGGGGTCAAAAGGGAAGGGGAGTGGGGGGGGAGAATACCTACAGGGGGGCACCTAATGGAAGGCGGGGGGGGGGATGAGAATACCTACGGGGGGGCTCTAAAGGAAGGGGGGGGGGGGGAAGAATACCTACAGGGGGCTCTAAAGGAAGGGGGGGAAGAATACCTACAGGGGGGCTCTAAAGGAAGGGGGGGGGGGGGGGAATACCTACAGGGGGCCTCTAAAGGAAGGGGGGGGGGGGAGAATACCACGGGGGGTCTATAAGGGAAAAGGGGGTGGGGGAGAGAATACCTACGGGGGGCTCAAAAGGAAGGGGGGGGGAAAATTTACCTAAGGGGGGCTCTAAAGGAAAGGGGGCTCAAAAGGGAAAGGGGGTTTTGGGGGGGAGTTTACCTACAGGGGGTCTAAAGGGAAAAGGGGGTGGGGGGGGGGATACCTACAGGGGGCTCTAAAGGAAGGGGGTGGGGGGGGGGGAAAAAACCTACAGGGGGGCTCTAAAGGAAGGGGGGGGAAAGAATACCTACAGGGGGCTCTAAAGGAAGGGGGGGGGGAATACCTACAGGGGGCTCTAAAGGAAGGGGGGGGGGAGAATACCTACAGGGGGTTCTAAAGGGAGGGGGCGAAAAACTAAAGGGCGGGCACTCAAAGGAAGGGGGTGAATCCCTACAGGGGGGCTCTTAAGGAAGGGGGGGGGGGAGAATACCTACAGGGGGCACTTAAGGAAGGTGGGGGGAAGAATACCTACAGGGGGCACTAAAGGAAGGGGGGGGGGGGAAAACCTACAGGGGGCTCTAAAGGAAGGGGGGGAAAGAATACCTCAGGGGGCTCAAAGTAAGGGGGGGGGAATACCTACAGGGGGCTCTAAAAGGGGGGGGGGGAAGAATACCTACAGGGGGCTTAAAGGAAGGGGGGGGGAAGAATCCTACGGGGGGGCTCTAAAAGGAAGGGGGGAAAAATCTACAGGGGGCTCTAAAGGAAGGGTGGGGGAGAGAAAAAATACAGAGGGCTCTAAAGGAAGGGGGGGAAGAATACGTCAAGGGGGCTCTAAAGGAAGGGGGGGGAAGATTCCTACAGGGGGCCCTTAAAGGGAAAGGGGGGGGGAAGAATCCCCTACAGGGGGCTCAAAGGGGGAAGGGGGGGAAAGCATTTTCCCAGGGGGGGCTTTAAAGGGGGGGAGAACTTACCTACGGGGAGTCAAAAGGGGGGGGGGGGTATCCCTACAGGGGCCCTAAAGGGGGGGGGGAACTATGCCTATAGGGAGCCCAATGCATGGGGGGGGGGAAAGAAAAAAACCTACAGGGGGTCTCTAATCTACAGGGGGGAATTTGCCTCAGGGGGCCCTTAATTTCGGGGGTGGTATTTGCTTAAAGGGGGCCCTAACTACAGGGGGGACTTTTTGCTTACAAGGGGGCCCTAATCAAAGGGGGGGACTATTTCCCTACAAGGGGCTCTAATTACAGGGGGGAGGAACTATTTACCTACAAGGGGCTCTAATCTACGGTGGGAATATTCTGCCAAAGGGAGGGAACTTTTTCGCCTACAGGGGGGAACTTTCTGCTAAGGGGGGCCCTAACTAAGGGGGGCTTTCTGCCTACAAGGGGGCTCTAATCTACGGGGGGGGGATATTCTCCCTAAAGGGGGGGCTCAATTTACGGGGGGGGGGAACTATTCTCCCTACGGGGGGCTCTAATTACAGGGGGGGATTTTTTCCCCACAATGGGGCCTAATTACAGGGGCCCTTTTTAAACTACAGGGTGGCCCTAAACTACAGGGGGCCACCATTCTACCTACATAGGAACCCTAAGCATCCCCGGGGCCCGAAGCGCTAATCTCCTAAGTCCCTAGCTATGGCCCCGGGGGGTGCAAGTAAACCCGCTACCCCCGGGGCCCCGTGTAACCACATACCGACGGGGGAGCCCAAATTTAAATTTCCAGGGGGTAATTCTTACCATTTGGGGCCCTTATAAATGGGGAGTTTTTAAAGGGGAGGGGGCAAATCATTTGGGGAAAAAGATTAAAAAAAAGTGGGAGTCTCAGGTTTTTGTGTTGTAAATTTTAAGGGACAGTGGGGACAGAGGAAGTCATCATGGAGGTCTGGACCGAATAGAAAAAAGAGAAAGTGAACGATCCTCAGAAAGAGCCATGTGAGGCCTAAATGTAAGTAAACTTTTGCAAAGCACCCGTATATTGGGTCTACCCATATGGTACGTATGGGGGTTATTTACGTCTGCGAGTTTTGGGGACACTGTATTTTACCCTTTGGTACTATTTGCGGTTTTTGGGCTTTCTGTGGTGGGTTGTGTGGGGTATTAATTTAGTCCTTTGTGGTCATGTTCTGGGGGTTAATCGGGTTTTATGTAAAGGTTTTTGGTAAGTGGTTTGTATAGAGGGTTTGTTTTGGGGCAGTATGATAGGGGATGTATGGTAAGGTATTTCCCTTTGTTTTATCAATTATCTAACAGATGTCCTGGTAATATTCATGGTCGGGGGGGTGGGAAATGGGGGGGGGGGGGGCATCGAAAAGTTTGCTTTGGGGCCCTGGCTTCTCTAGTTACGCCCCTGTGTATTACCATATTAATTGTCCATTTTATATTGACCATTTGTAATGGGAAATGAACACCTTAATGTTCTAAGCAAGCTCATCCATTATACCAAGAAGCAAAGACTGAACAATGTGTTACTGTTACCATCATGATTCATACCTTTAAAGGAAATCCACAGTTCTGGCTTTTTGTGGCTTTTTGAACATGTTCCCTAAAGTTTCTCTTCATCTGTTAACCACATTTACACACGTGTAACCACTAAGTTGTGTGAGCTCATCATCTCAAAAACAGGTGAACCTAATGAACCAATACACCGAAATGTAAATGTGGACCAAAAGAGAAATCACTGACCCTTTACAATACTTTCCTCTCAAATTTTTAGTTAAAAGCGGTAAACGTGGTAAATTTTGGAGGTCCCCCCATGATGGGGTAGGGAAGCCTTGGGGAACTAGAATTGTTGTGCCTCCCTTTTTTCTTTTCTTCCCATGCACCCCGATACAACATCTTTAACTGCACACATAGAAGGCACATTCAGGTGCATTGGGACTAAACAAGATGCATATATTTGTTTAACACTATTGTAGTGCACAGGAGTTGGTGGTACAATATACTACTAAAGGTATTATGATAAGTGTTTTCTATAATGGCTTTTGACCTCTACTTCACCTTTATATTCAACTAACAGCTTCTGCACATGTCTGTAAAATGTGTATAGTCATGATGCTTTGTAGAAATGTAGATAGTATCTGCCACTCAGAGCTTTGGTGGGAATCACCATGACAACACAAGGGTGGGAGCAGAGTAGGAGGTTAAAAGCTATGTAATTGTTAAATTCTGGGTTGTCTTTTGTCTTTTCCACTGGGTCAATACAACTGATATCCATCTTAAGGGCATCAGTGCCATCATCTGCAGCTGTCAGAGATGCATTCCATCATGCCATCCTGACATAGGCTGTGCTGCCTCTAGGCTCAGATTTGATCTTTAACCCCTATCTTCTCTGGCCACATGGGAGTGGAACAAGGAAGAGGTAGCTATGCAGGGGACTTGTTTTAGTCTACTCGCTGGCTGCAACTGGAAGAACTGTGTTGTAACAGGAATGCTAGCTAATGCCATGTGTATACCATCTTGCCATTGAAGTAAAAAGGCCTAAGATGATTGAAAACCTGTTAACCCCTTGTCTCCTGCCCACTTATTCTGCACCGCACATCACGGGCACCTCACACATCCCCTGCAGCAGGCAGTAGAGGAAGAGACAACCATCAGTGTGTGCCCCAGGGGAACAACTACCATCAACGTCTAAAATGCAGACTTCCTCTTCACTGGTGCTGGAGTATGAGAGGCATAAGAGGTGCAGTTGATGAGAGGGATAGCGGCCATGACTCGAGCAAAAGCCTCAGCAATGGCTTCCTCTTCTTCCTGCCCTCTCCTCTGTTCCCGCTCTGCGATACCATACCCTGCATACAACTAAATTCACAATTCACGTGCAAACCCGAGAAAAATAAATAAATGTGTCTCACAACAGGACACATTTACAAATAGCCGTGAGACACTTTCATACATAATGATAAATTGTACTGAGAAGTACAACTGTTGAGGTTGTGCCACTTTTCATATACTGTATATTCGTATAGAAGTGGAGGTTCACCAACAAGTAAAATGTATGCATCAAATTAATCTGATGTGTTTTCCACGAGTATTTCACATGCTTATTGCATACGGATTTAAGATAATTTTTCGGATATTGTTCACTTGCAGTCAGAAACAAGTCCCATTCATTCCTATGTGGTTTTGGATGCAGATCCATGTTAAAAACTACATAGAAATGTTTTGGGCGCATGTTACACAAGTTTTGTAGCCATCCCCATTGACATCAATAGCAAATATCCACGCATTTTCCGCATGAAATACAATCAAAGAATAAGCATTTTCAAGGTTTTGGTTTTTTTTTACCATGCGTCGGTTTCGTAAACAGATCAGCAATAGTTTTCCATTGAGGTCAATGGCCATGGTTTACTTTTAGTTTTAGAGAAGTATTTCAAATCCAAATTTGCCACAAAGAGCCTAAGTAAGCTATAAAGTTTAAAGCAGAGCCAGATGAGTGATGATAGGTACCACTGGTTGTCCAATTGCTGCTGGCTTAATTTGATCAACATCTTTTCCGCCTGATTCCACCATATACACTCTCATATCAGAATACATGTTAATTTCAATAGGGTGAGAAAATACTGTAAGTTGCTGCCGGACACCTCTGTGGGCACAAAGGATTTGTCAGCCCCCATACACATGAGATCGTTAGCCAATCCAAATGATATTCAGTGATGATATTTTGTTTTTTCTCATTGGTCACCATAAGACTTAAAAAAAAAAAAAAAAAACAGATTAAAAACTTATATATTGTACAATTAACATTTAGTTTACTTTCTGTATTACTTTATTATTTATTGGAAGCTGTTCTCTATTAGATTTAGAGTTGGGCTGCGCTACGGGGGCCACCTCCAAGGTAGTACATAGATCACAACCCCTTTTTACATGGTTGGACCCTTTTATACAAGCCTCAGTTCTTTCACACAACTGTGTAATGACTTTGGAGGAAATCGCATTGGTGGATACAGTGTAACCCAGCTTTCCTTGACACTGGATATCCTATCCAGCATCCATGAAAGCTGGGTAACACCACATCAGTCAGCATTCCTCTAGAGCTAGAGAGGGTGTGAGGCAGGGAGATGGCCCTGAAGAGGCAATGTGACCAGCTTAAATTCTTAGCTCTGCTTGTGAGGCAGGACTGGAAGAGATCTGCATTTACCCCTCATGAACCTCAGGTGTAGAACAGCTCTGAGCGCATCAGCAGCTAACTTGTATGGCAGCAGCACGGCCTCTCTGAAACAAGTGACCTCAGGGAATTTCATGATGCTTAACCCTGGCACTTCTACTATAAAAAGAGTAGCCGTCAGCCATTTGACTGCTGACTGCAGGAGACTTGCCGGCTCTTATGGAGATATCCCTTATTTGAAAGAGTCTCCTGGATGTTCTGGGAGTGTTGACAAATATAATTAAGAACCCTAGATTGTAGATTGGATCATAATGGATGCAGCGAAACCTATAATGTGTATCTTTTTTAATTTTTCTATAAATAATTGGGGAAACATTTTTGGGGGGTAACAGGGATTTTGCATTTGTTTTTCATTTTTATTTTCTTTTTTAAAATGTTTAAACTGTATTTGTTTTTTTGCATGTTTTTTGTTTTTACTTTTTTCCCCACTTTTGGACTACACTGTGTGATCACTTCATCACTTTTATAATGCATAGCTACTCAGTACTATATTGCTATGTATTATGCCTGTTACAGGCAGCCTATTAGACTCCGTCTCAGGCAGGGCTCAACATTTAGCGAATGAAAAGAGTTCACACTTTGTGCCATGCTTCAACCATGCCCAAATAAATGACATCATGTCAGGTCACATTTCTAACTATGCCCAAGCACACCCAGTTATACCCAGCTTTCTGTAGCAGACCAGCGCCAAAACAACAACGGCAATACCAGGTAGTATTAGGTTGTATTTTTGTGAAATAATATTTTTCTATGCATAAATCCATACAAATAGCCATAAGATAACTTTCTATAAATGATACCTCTAAATAATGGTCATACACTGACCAAGTAACACTACTATACAAGAAATAAATGTTATCACTATATTGTTACTGACCAGACAAGTATACCAAGGTCAATATTATCACCAATACCACTTTACAAAAACTAAATATAACTGCCACACCATGACCACATATCACCACCACATAGTGACTGAATAATACTGCCATACTTTTCCTGAATATAAACCATTACATTACTACACTATTAGTATTACTGCCATACTGTGACTATATAGTGGTAGATGGCAGTTGTATTTAGGTGCTCTGCAGACAGTATAAGTTATTACAGTGCAATTACATTCAGTGACTCACAGGGGACCTCTGACTGGAATAATTCACTTTTCCGTCATTTCTCTATCCTGTCCAGACTGCCATAACTACTAATCCTGTCTATGGCTCATCCATGCAGAATTTGCTACACAAATATCTCAGAATTCTCACTTTTCTAGCACCTACTTTCCTGTGCCCTAGTTATGTACAAAAATTTAATGGAGTGATAGGTGGGTGTTGTATTTTGTGTTATTATTAGGTCATATAACACAATAGTGGATGGGAGGGGCAGGAAGAAAAGGGGGTACAGGTCACAGCTCACAGCACTATCCTTTGGGAGGAGATAGAAGACTATTGTCATGATTTTTTAAGTGTTTACTATTGTCATGATTTTTTAAGTGTTTCTATTTATCTACAGGTTTCCTCTTTGGACTACATTCAACATTGGATCCATTTCTTTAATAAAATGAACAATTAGGGATGTTGTCGGGGAGTGTTTATTTAAATAGTTTTTAGTGTTTTTATTTCTGTGTGATTTTTGTTTTACCATTTTATTTCAGTGTTAGTAATAGAGGAATATGACAGATGCCTCTCCATTACTATTGCTGGGGCTTAGTGTCAGCTAGAGGTGCTTTTTGTCACCCCACAACTGGCACCAACCCCTTCTCACTAATACTCCGATGCCCAATGCACCAGAGGTACTGGAAGATCCAGGTTACAGACAGAAATGGACCATCTAATATGATGTTCTGCTTCTGAGTGGCTGCATGTTGGTATTTTTAAGGTGGGAGGGGACCGATATTCATGGATCTTCCCATCCTGATAGCATCATGCTGAAGTTATCGGTTTTACCTTCACTGGTTAAGAAAAATGGAAGGACCCTATGTTGTTTTTTTGTTATCATTTGTGTATTGAAAATGTTAAGAGGAACAAATGATTTAAAAAATCTGAAACCACTTCAGCCAAGGTAAAACCGATAACTGGCCTGCAGCTGCTCAAGAAGCAGATCATCACATTAGAAGGTTAGCTTCTGATGGTAACCTGACTCCATCTACATGCGGACGACACTTTTGGGCAGCGATTTCATGGTAATATCTATCTAATCGGCTTTGTGTATCTTAGTTGTTTGTATCAGCCTTGACAGTGCTATGTATACTATCATATTCTTATTCCCCTGATTCTTTGGGTAAGCCTATCATCAGCTTGGTTATCTTTATGCCTACCATCCATTTGATATTAATTCTGTCTATGTTTGAGTGTGATCTGAGTTGTTTCTTTGTATGAGAACTATGCTTTTTTTTGTGTGATTGTTTTCTCCCTGATGAACCTAGTATGTGCTGGGGGAAATACGTTGGAGAGGAGCACTGAAGTAGACAGGAATTTGTTAAATCTTTACTTTCTTCTCCCTAATTTAGTAGCCAATAATATCCATATTGGGTACACTAGTTCTCTTATGTGTATGTAGTTGTTGGAAGAGAAACAAAAGCGATGTCCAGTCTCGAGGTAAACAATGGAGAGTTCTTTATTTCAATATAGTCGGTGCAGAGGGTATATAAAAAGACGTGGCGTGCAAGCCTACGCGTTTCAGGAGCAATTCCACTCCCTTGTTCACGGCATGCAGGTAACACTCAAATGAACAGATTAAATAGGGAACTGATCGTCATGCAAACGATACGTCATTTCCTCTTCAATACATAGTGGGTATACACTGCTTGATATAAAAAACTTCTAAAAATTATTTAATATCTTTGCTTAAACATCATAAATAGATTAAAAGATAGGGGTTATAATAAAACACAAATAAATAGAGCACTTTGGAAAATACAGGATAAAAAACAACATGATTATCTTATTAACAAATTTGGGGGAAAGTAAAGAATCATCAAAAACAAAAACAAAAACAAAAATCTGGTCTTTTCTACACCATAAATACTAGCTTTGAAAAAATAAAAAATATTCTACAAAAACATCAACATACTTAGACAGGACAATGTATTTGGCTAAATTTTAGAGGAAGGGTCGATGTGTCCCTAAAAGAAAATATCACCATAGGTAATGAAATCTCACCGAGTATTTTTAAAAGCAAAAGAATAAAAAAATTTGGCTTTCGCAAAAAGGCTTCTTCCCATGCGGAGGACGCAGATGCAATATGTGCAAATATGCACACAAAACAAAAACCTTCAAGAATACTCAAGGACATCAAAAAGAATATAATATACAGAAATTCATTAATTGTGACTCGGACCACATCATCTATGGTATTCAATGTACAACATGTGATAAATTATATATAGGATGCAGCACTAGAAAATTGAAAACTAGAATAGGGGGAGCATCTTAACAACATCAATAAAGGGCACAGTACCTATTCAGGGGCAGCAAAGCATTTCACAGAAGAACATGCTGGTGATGTAAGCAGTCTATCCTTTTTTGGCATAGAATGCCCAGAAAGAGGTGGAGACTGGCAACGAAAGGTCAGATTGCGAGAAGCCTTCTGGATTCTGGAGCTGCAAACCAGAATACACAGCGGGGTTTAAATCTCCGTAACGACTAGCATATATCCACTAACCCCTATAACACCTATCAACCCCTTAATACCTCTTTTCATAACAGTAACATAGATGTATATAGATGAAGAGTGGTTAAGCAAAGATATTAAATAATTTTTAGAAGTTTTTTATATCAAGCAGTGTATACCCACTATGTATTGAAGAGGAAATGATGTATCGTTTGCATGACGATCAGTTCCTATTTAATCTGTTCATTTGAGTGTTACCTGCATGCGTGAACAAGGGAGTGGTAATTGCTCCTGAAACGCGTAGGCTTGCACGCCACGTCTTTTTATATACCCTCTGCACCGATTATATTGAAATAAAGAACTCTCCATTGTTTACCTCGAGACTGGACATCGCTTTTGTTTCTCTTCGTATGATTCATGTCCTGCAACTGAGGACGAATTATCCAGCCGAAGTTAGGAGAAGGCAATCACGGGACTGACCAGGTGCACTTTCTGCAATCAAGGTGAGCTGACATCCTTACTAGTATGTAGTTGTTGGTTTTGTTATCTCACTGTATTACTCACTTAGACTTGGACTGCCCACAGGGGAATAGGGGAAACACCTGATGGGCCTCTATAGCGTTGCAGACCTGGAGTTTTTTAATTTCATATGCATCCTCAGAAGAGGCAAAAAAGCATAGAAATAGAGGCAAAAAGCAAGAGGCAGAGTAAAGGAGGCATATACAGTTATTTACTGTAGCTGTAGGGTGGGCCCCTAAAATAACCTCTGCCAGTGGGCCCAGAAACAGCACAACCGGAGGACCCTTAGGCCATGGTCACACGGCACGGGTTTTCGGCCGGTTTTTCAGCCGGTTTGCGGTTTTTCAGACCGCCTGAAAAACCGACCGAAAATGAGCACAATGGTGCTCTATGGAAAACCCGTGCGGCGGTCCGGCGGCAAAACATCGAACATGCACTATCTTCCGCTCATTGTGGAGAAAAGCCGCCCCCCCCCCCCGCGGCCGTGGGGACGGGCACGAAACAGGACAAATATTTGTCCTGTGCCGTGTGAACGCGCCCTTAGAATCAACTCCACGTGTGGGCCCTAGGCCCCCCAGTTCAGCACTGTAGGTGCCATATGATCTCTGTTTATGTCTATTATTTCATTTGATGTAGCTACTTTGCCAATCGATTAGGGAGATAGTAGGAGATTCCTAAAGGGATAGGTTCCTAGCAGGGTCACCTTTGTTGGGGTGGTTACCCTGCATTTTTGCTCTTCGTACCTGTTGTTTCTTGTAGGACTTTAAAAAAAGCTATGTTTTTTATCTTGTGTCTAAGGGTAGTCACCACATTAGTTGTGTTTTAACATGGCTCTTCCCAGTACACTTGGTGCATTGGGTACTGGAGTAATAATGAGAGGACTTAGGGCGACAAGTATGAATGTTGGCGCTAACAGGCCAGTTCTAAATAGCTTTAAGGCAGTGTAGAATGTGCAGAATGTATGGACCTGTTCTTCTGCAGGTCACACATACAGGCGCAGTCTACTGCCAATATGACAAGTCTGGCTCAGGCAGACCACCTTTAACTTGGTCAGGTTGTTCTAACTGTTCTGCGCCTAGATTTGGCATCAAAGAAACATAAATACATCTACTTCTATGAATGTGATGTGACGCCCCCCAGAACAGCCCAAATCTTTGGCGCATTAAAAAGTGTCTTTGCTGCATTATGAAGGCACTTATCACACCAAGGTTTGGAGTGCGCCTTTCCATACATTCCTTATGGCTCAAAGTACACCAGAAAACTGGCGCAGCCCCATTCATACATTTCGATCTTAGTGTCAGTCTTGGGGTGACTAAAAACACCGCTGGCTGATACCAAGCCCCAGCAATTGTTACAGACACCTCCATTACTAACACTGAAATAAAATAGTAAAAAAAAACATGAAAGGAAAACAAAACACGTTATTTACATAAACACTCCCTGGCAACATCTCTCACTGATAAGATTTTACTACAGAAATAGGTCTGACATAGTCCAACAAATCCTACATAGACCAAAAGGGAAAGCTGTAGAAAAACAGTAATACTATACATGCACAAGAGTACATAGGTTATCCAACATCCAAGGAAATAAGGGTTATAGGATAGGAATCGATGATAGGAAAGTTGGTTGATCCTCCATCCCCACATGGAGGGTACCTGCAATGGGGGATACGGCATGCAGCAGGTAGGGGGAGCACTTATCTCCCTAAACATACATACATGACCCTAGGCATTGTAGACTCACTCCCATTTTAGCTGTAACTCTTCCAAATAACGACACAACACTTACTTTTAAACTTAATTTTTCCACAACAGCCATTTTATTAACAAAATACAAATATATATATATATATAATATATATATATATATATATATATATATATATATAATATATATATATAATTTTTTTTTCTTAATAACCAAACACAACAAAAAAAATTACCAGTGGGGCAGAGGTCCTCAGAGTTAAAAGATCTCCAAAAACCCAAAAATAACCAAAACAACCTCCTTGGAGTTATTACCCCCAGCTGCACCACAGAGACTTGGGGGCATGACAGCCACAAGATGGCTGACATTTTCACTGGCTCCCAGGAGTAGCAGCCTGTGTAGCCCCACCTTTTTACAGACCAACCAAGATACACACCATGAAATGTGGGTGCCAAAACCATTATGACTACCTCACACCAACTTTTCTACCGACTCCGAGGGCTTCTAACCGCGAGCATGCCATGACACCTCATGCATGCAAGTCACCCCACAACCCCACCGCCTTCTTGATACCCTCCTGAATACCTAGGGCCCTCAAGTCAATCCCTACCACATTCAAATGTACTCCGTTGTTCAGCCAAAAATTACCTTCGCTAGACCCTAAATCCACATGACAGACGGAAATTACCGCATTTCTGGCAACAAAATTGGACACGGCCCTATTAATCTTAACTCTTTCGCTGTTGCTCCGTTCCACTGACCTAGCGCCGCGCCAAACCCATCTGGGAACAATATCCGACCAAACCATAACCATCCCCGGGAACACTCCCGCAACAGGCCGCAAAAGGATGTCACTAATAAGCTCCCTGGAGGGGCGGGAGCCAAGATCGTTACCCTATGCGTGTAACATCAGGACATCCGCAGCATGATCCAATCATTCAAAACAATGCACCTCGGCCAACACCCTCTTCCATAGCAGTCTTCTCACACTCAGCCACCGCACCACCGTTGTCTGATGAGGAAAGCCAAGCTGTCCCCCATTCATTCCCTGATCTGCATGTTGTCCACCCTAATAAACATTTAAATGGCCAAGGATCCACACCAACCTCTGGGACCCTTTAAAACAAACACAGGAATACAACACATAACAAATGACCAACAAGAGACACATCACACAAGAAAAATATCCCTGAAAAGACCCTCCACTAAAACCACATCAGACCAATGACATAGATGAGGATGAATGTACAGCCTATAATGGCTAGAATCCCAATGATCTATCCACTTAACTAAGTCTGGGGACAATCCCCAGCCAGCCACCTCCGTTGCTGCCCCAATCCATAAGGAGTGAGGAGCAAAAGTACCCGCATTCAAACCTAAATCCGACAAACAACGGTGAAAAACCACTGTGAACTGGAAACGCAACAGGAAAGATCCATTCGCATGTCATAAGATCAGCTCTTCTCCCTTGGGTTGCACCCCACAATAAACCCACAAGCACCGCACCGGGCACATGACCTTCCTATAGACCGCACCAAGCGTAAAACGCTTTCCCTGCTATGTCATATCCATTTTTGACCTCTGGAGCCAAAATTCAACCCTATCCCATAAATCCCAAAACATCCTTGCCCAGGATGCCACTCCAACGCCCCTAACTGGGAGAAACCAACTCATCTACCCTCAAAGCCCCCAAAAATGGCACTGGAAAAGGCCTAGCAAAACAAACGAACCTCAAAAACCCGAGTTGCAAATCTTGTCTAACGAAACAAACGCAACGCTCCAACAGCGCAAATAATACCGCCCGCCGACCATCCAGATGACCCCTATCACTCTGAAAACCCCACAAAGCTTGCGAAATCAGAATTCCTTCATGAGATCCGGCACCCTGCACCATTTAAAGCCAAAAGCCAAACCTGCCATTCAAGTGATTGAACCTGGAAACTGACCAACTTTCGGTAGACACATGACACAAAAGGACAACAAAGCCCCCAGCTTATCCTTCAGGGACACAACACCATCCAATCCTGCTAACCAAAACTCCCAGATCCGCCATGATGACTCATAGGCGGCCAGGTGTTTGCTTCATTCTGGAGTTGATATAGATTGCAACGGTGGAAAATTTGCCAAAGGACCTATACACTTGAAAGAGGTGAACTGGCTTTTTGTAATTTCTTATTTTGACAATAGTAAGCAGCAAAAGGGTTAAGAGACCAAAATGTAAAGAAGGTGATTGAAAAAATTCTGGATAAAGGAAACTTTGGCTTGTTTTACACATAGGGCTTCATTTATGAAAACTGTTTAGCTGTCAAGACCGTCTTTGCTGCTCACAGCAACCAATCAGGGCTCAGCTTTCATTATTTTATACTGTTCTGATTGACTGTGTTTTCAGGAAATATGACACGTTTTTTCTGGCAGATATATTTTAAGTCAGTTTGTTTAATTTTTCTACCGTTTTTCTACCTTCGTTGTTTTCTACTGGTTAAAAATGCATTTATAAAAGTGGGATGTGTTTCTTGTGGTGTTTTCCAAATTACCAAATATGATTCAAAGAAGGATAATGATAAGGATCTATGAATCATGTATTTGCTATGAGAAAAATGGCAGCAAAAGAAACATCACCAAAAAGTGCATGTTCTTAAACACATTGGGACAGATTTATCTAACACTTAGGGCGACATGTATGAACATTGGCGCAGACAGGCCAGTTCTAAATAGCTTTAAGGTAGTGTAGAATGCACCAGAATGTATGAACCTGTTTTTCTGCAGTCCATACGTACAGGCGCATTGTAGTGTCAATACGACATGTCTGGCTCGAGCAGACCACCTGTAACTTGGTCTGACTGTTCTACCTGTTATGCGTCTAGGTTTGGCATCAAATAATCATAAATGTGTTAAATTCTACAAATGTGGCGCGACGCCCCCGGAACTCCCCAAATCTTTGGCGCATTAAAAAGTTTCTCGCAGGCACCAAAGTTTGGAATGCAACTGTTCATACATCTATAGACCAGGTCTAATACAGCTTTTTGACGCCAGATAACTGGCACAGCCCCGTTCATACATGTCATCCTTAGTGTAAATATAAACTAGACTGTTTTAAAATGCGCCACATTTATCATAGTGTTGATAAATCTGGTGTAGGTTTAGACTTTCTAATCAAATTTTACACCTTCTATTAGTTTCCTTACTTTAAGCCACTAATTGTGATCAAATTTGGTGCACAGTGTCTTGCGCTAAGCCATGCTCCCTTTCCTCGAAGCAAAACTGTCACGGATTGCGCCGCGGCCCGTGCCTTGGACCACGGTCGTGTCCGTGCCCCTGTGTCTGGGTCCGCTGTGGCTCCCTGTGCGGGGCTTACCCGTTGCACTGCTGTCTCCTGAAGTACTGTCCTCCAGTTTCTCACTGCTGATTCCTGCTGCTGTATTATTCTGTTATAAACCTGGGACTGTGCATCCGTTCTACAGCTACAGCATCTGTTAATCTACCACCTGTCCTGCACTCCGGCTACCCACCGCTTGCACCACCATCTGAGGATCCCCTCTAGCAGGATGTTTTCGGGCTTTGCGGCCAGAAAACGTGACAGTACGAACTGACCATACTAAATGGATCCCGCCGGAGTGACTCTACCTGACCTGGTAATGATGCAAAACAAGGCTCACCTGGTAGCTGTAATTAACCGTCATGGCACGCACCTGGAGCAACTCTTCCAGAAGCTACAGACAGTTACCGCACGTCTGGATGAAGTTGCATCTGCACCACCTGCTGTGGTTCCGCCGCCTGCTACCATGGCCAGTCCCAGCCTGCACCTGCCTCTGCCTGCCCGTTACGACGGAGACCCCCTTACATGTCGCGGATTCATCAACCAGTGTACCATACACTTTGAGGTCCTGGCACACCAGTTTCCATCCGATAGAGTCAAGGTGGCGTTTATCATCAGCCTGCTCTCAGGTGAAGCCTTGGCCTGGGCCTCACCCCTCTGGGAGAGAGGGGACCCGCTGACAGGGGACATCCAAGAATTTCTAGTCGCCTTCCGGAAATTTTTGAACAACCTGGGCGCAATACCTCCGCGGCATCTGCTCTTTTACGTTCCTGCCAAGGCGAATCTACTGTGGGCCAGTATGCCATCCGGTTTCGTACCATAGCTTCAGAACTCGCGTGGAACAATGAGGCCCTGGTTGCAGCCTTCTGCGGGGGCCTCGCTGGGTGCATCAAGGATGAACTGGCTGGTCGTGACCTACCAAGTAACCTGGACGACCTCATTGCTCTAGCTACGAAAATCGACATACGTTTTTCTGAAAGAGAGCTAGAGCTTCGCCAGCAGTCACCGTCCGTCTGTGCTCGCAAGCCTTCGCCGCGCCTTGTACCTTCAACCCCAAGTCTTCCTCACCAGACACCTGCGTTCCCACAAGATGTTCCTATGGAGGTGAATCATGCACATCTAAGCCTGGAGGAACGCACTCGCCGGCGCAGTCTGAACCTGTGTCTATACTGTGGCAGTCCCAAGGACTACCTAAAGAACTGCCCAGTCCGCCCTGCTGTGCCCCGGAGACTTCCATGCCATGGTGTAGTGGGTGAAGTGTATTTGAATAAAGAGGCCTCTGCTCCTCGTCTGACCACCGCGGTCACGCTCTGTTATTGTTCCAGTACTAAAGTTCAAATTCCTGCTCTTCTGGACTCCGGCTCATCTGAGAATTTTATCCACCCGTCATTGCTGGAAGAGTTCTGTCTGCCTGCCACCCGTCTGAGAAAACCACTTCATTTCTCTTCTGACAACGGGAAAATCCTGAAGGAGCCAGTCCAGTTCCGCACAAAAACCATATCTCTGCTAACTGGAAGCTCTCACCAAGAGGACATCTCGTTCTATGTTTTGCCGAATGCTTCTGCTTCTGTCCTACTTGGCCTACCGTGGTTCCAGCGTCACAACCCATCTCTAGATTGGAAAACGGGTGAAGTTCTCCAGTGGGACGAGCCATGTCATACTCGCTGCCTGAAGCCTGCCCATCCTGTGCAGTCCCGCCCACCCGTTACCCTGCCCGTTTCTGCTGTACTGCCTGAAGAGGACCCGCAAGTACAAGAAGAGCTCCTGGTCTGTAAAGACACTTCTGTTTCCCACCCACCTTTGCCCCTGCCTACTGATTCTGCTTCTGCCCCCCCAGGTTCAAGAAGTAATCCGTGACTCTCTGGACACCTCCTCTGAAGACAGTTCCTGGGATACCGAGGAGGAGGTGGTTACCCCTAGCCGTTATGGGGGTACCTGGCTAGCCCGGAGGGGAGGGCTTAAGGGGGGGTACTGTCACGGATCGCGGCCTGTGCCTTGGACCGCGGTCGTGTCCGTGCCCGTGTGTCTGGGTCCGCTGTGGCTCCCTGTGCGGGGCTTACAGCGGCAGTTTGCTCTGCACCTGCTTCTGTTCAGTGCTACTCACCTGGTCCTGCTTCCACGCGTGCCCGTCCTCTGTGGCTTCCCCAGCGTGTGTGCGCACCCTATAGGGCGCGCGCGCACCAGCCTGCGGACATTTATGCACACAGTGCTCCTACTTCCTGCCTGTGACCTCTGACCTTTTCCTTCATAAGGAACTTCCTCCCTGGACTCAGGGTCAGTTCGTTGGTGTTCATCCATAGAGCTAGACCTCTGTTGCTGAGCTCCTGTTGTGTTAACCCCTTGGTTTCCAATGTGTCTGTTGAAGCTCTGCCTTAACCCCGCGCTGTCCAGCGCACCCGTTACACTGCTGTCTCCTGACGTACTGTCCTCCAGTTTCTCACTGCTGATTCCTGCTGCTGTATTATTCTGTTATCACCCTGGGACTGTGCATCCGTTCTACGGCTACAGCATCCGTTAATCCACCACCTGTCCTGCACTCCGGCTACCCACCGCTTGCACCACCATCTGCGCCCGCGGTGGGCCCTGAGGATCCCCTCTAGCAGGACGTTTTCGGGCTTTGTGGCCAGAAAACGTGACAAAAACCATGAGGCAATGCCCCTTTTGTTGGTCGTGGAACAGAAGTGTCTAGAAATTGTCTAAAACATATAATAAATGTGGTGTAAAGCACAAATTTGACAAATTGTGGCAGAATTCTAGCACAATTGCCTGAATAACTGTGCACTAAAATTGTGTAAAAAGTGATGCCATAAAACAAACCCCCCAAAAATGTGTGTAGCATTAAAAAAAACTTTTGAGGTGTTTTTTTGAGCCAAAAAAGCCATGAAACATAAGGCTCTGAAAGACCCCTAATGAAGGTAAAAGCGACAACACTGTTTTTAATCCACCTCTAATGCATCTCATTACTTAATCAAATAAGATCAAATAACATGCAACACCTTTATCTTAAATTAAATTATTGAAGCAAACATCTCACCAAATGTATTTGCATATGAAACATTTCATTTAGATGAAATGAAAAAAATGGCATATTATAAATTATCATCATAGGATTTTTTTGCATAGATTAATCTCAGTAAGTAATAAGCATACATTTTCCAATTATCATTATTTTTAAATAGTTTGTCCGTCTTCCAATGAACAAAATGTAAGTGCTCATCTATATGTAGCTCTAGATATACACACCAAATGAGAAGGAAAGAAAAGAATTGCTAGCTGATAATCAGGAGTGTTAATTATGGAAGGTGAAAGGTACAGTATGTGCCAAATTTTTAAAAAGCATAACAAAGCAATCCTATTTGTTAGCACAAAGTAATATTGTGCTCTCACCACAAGTGCTTGTGAAGCAAATGAGGCTAGTCCTAGACTTGTATTAAGTACAATTAGGACTGTCCCTAATATATAGTACCTATTTAAAGACCTGTACCATCTACACTCACCGGCCACTTTATTAGGTACACCTGTCCAACTGCTCGTTAACACTTAATTTCTAATCAGCCAATCACATGGCGGCAACTCAGTGCATTTAGGCATGTAGACATGGTCAAGACAATCTCCTGCAGTTCAAACCGAGCATCAGTATGGGGAAGAAAGGTGATTTGAGTGCCTTTGAACGTGGCATGGTTGTTGGTGCCAGAAGGGCTGGTCTGAGTATTTCAGAAACTGCTGATCTCCTGGGATTTTCACGCACAACCATCTCTAGGGTTTACAGAGAATGGTCCGAAAAAGAAAAAACATCCAGTGAGCGGCAGTCCTGTGTGCGGAAATGCCTTGTTGATGCCAGAGGTCAAAAGAGAATGGGCAG
This sequence comes from Phyllomedusa bahiana, assembly GCA_025379985.1. NCBI lineage: Eukaryota > Metazoa > Chordata > Amphibia > Anura > Hylidae > Phyllomedusa > Phyllomedusa bahiana. The sequence continues at coordinate 45,813 of JAODAL010005798.1, read as the reverse complement.
ACTGGTTCGAGCTGATAGAAAGGCAACAGTGACTCAAATAGCCACCCGTTACAACCAAGGTAGGCAGAAGAGCATCTCTGAACGCACAGTACGGCGAACTTTGAGGCAGATGGGCTACAGCAGCAGAAGACCACACCGGGTGCCACTCCTTTCAGCTAAGAACAGGAAACTGAGGCTCCAATTTGCCCAAGCTCATCGAAATTGGACAGTAGAAGATTGGAAAAACGTTGCCTGGTCTGATGAGTCTTGATTTCTGCTGCGACATTCGGATGGTAGGGTCAGAATTTGGCGTCAACAACATGAAAGCATGGATCCATCCTGCCTTGTATCAACGGTTCAGGCTGGTGGTGGTGGTGTCATGGTGTGGGGAATATTTTCTTGGCACTCTTTGGGCCCCTTGGTACCAATTGAGCATCGTTGCAACACCTTGTGGAATCTATGCCACGAAGAATTGAGGCAGTTCTGAAGGCAAAAGGGGGTCCAACCCGTTACTAGCATGGTGTACCTAATAAAGTGGCCGGTGAGTGTATATACCACCTATACTATCTATATACTACCTATATAGTGACCTATAACACGTACATACCAAATATGTAGTGACCTATACCACCAATTTAGTGACCTATACCAGCTATTTAGGGACCTATACTACCTATATACCACTTGTATGGTGACCTATACTACCTACATAGTGACCTATATCACCTATATACTACTCATATACTGACCTATACTACCTATATAATACTACTTATATACCACATTGCAGCTATTTCAACTGCTCCATCAAGACTGTGGACAGAAAAAATACCAGTGACATCAGACATACCAATATTATTTCAACCATGAAAAATTATTCATAAAGTAGCGCAAATCAGATACCAAATGACACAGATATGAACTGCCACAACACTGCCCATGTGAATGTAGTAGCCAGAGAGCTAACCGCACAAGTGTTCCAGATAGAGAAATGCAAAATCCAAGGTTCTGCACAACTCGCCACTACTCCATGAGCAAGTTATGTGCAAGCAGCAGCCACTTAAATGTAGATGCGTTTGCCAATCTATGAATCCAGAGATAATCTACTAAACATAAGTAATCACAGACGAGTGTTTGAGACAGTGTCAGCAATCCAGGGCTCTCTTAGTGACTTCAGGGCAGTCGCCCATTGGGTGGGTAGTTAGGAGCTAGGTGAAAGAGACCGGCAAGCTACATTTGGCTCCTGATTTGCTCCTCCCATTATATGAATAAGTAATACAGTTTCACTTTTCCTGTATACAGTATTCCATGTAGATTGTAAGCCTTGGCGGGCAGGGTCCTTTCTCCCTTTGTACCAATTGTTAGTCATTTAGTGTTGCCATTGTACTTTGTTTGGTCCCATGTTATGTATGTAACCCCCCTCGAATGTACAGTGCTCTGGAATTAATGGAGCTTTAAAATAAATAATAATAACAACAAAAAGCTGCTGCACTTGGCAAGGATTAATGCTTGAGGAGAAGTAGGAACATGCTCTACATTACTCTAGATACATGTAACATTTTGTGGTTTTTACTAGGGATGAGCGAATCGATTCTTATGAAGTGGAAATCGTTTTGAATTTCAGGAAAAATTTGATTTTAAATGAAGACAAATTTCCTTGTGATTCGTGGTAACGAATCTAAAATGGCCGTGAGCACACGGTGTGACATGGGACAAAGATCTATGGTAGAAAGAAAGGAATGTCCTCCATGCCTTGACATGCAGACATGCAGCCAATCAGCATCCAGCTAGCTTCTGTGATGTCACAGCCCTATAAATAGGGCAGCCATGTTACATTCTGCCACTTCCCACTGCGTCTCTTATGCACACGGATTTCTCTGCAGCAGCACTAGATTGCACTCTGTGCCAAATACTTCAGATTTTAGAGTTACTGGGGTGAAATACCTTTCAACTACACAGTGTGTGTGTGTGTGTGTGTCATATACACACATGTTCCTGAACCAGCGTTTTTTATTTTGGGATATGCTATCTGTGCCAAACAGTTAATTTTTTCACTTATTATGGTGAACTATCTTGATGATTCCACAGAATGATAGAACCTGTTCTGTTAAATGCCGATACAAGTAGATCCACCCCTTTCCCCCCGAAAGAGTGGAGACGGTGTCGGCAGTAATTTTGCATTGATGTCACTGATCATTTTGTCCTTCCTTTGATCCATCAGTGTCCGCTTTCAATTGGTTAATAATTCATCAGTATTGCTAAAGCCAAAAAGAAACAGGAGGTGATCCAAAACAGAGATGACAAGTAAATGGAATATTTGCATGTCTTCTGTGTTTTGTATCCACTCCTGCTTTTGGCTACCTAATCATCAGACAATCCTGATGCAAACAAAGGATCATGTCATACTGACCTTACGGCTTCTCCGCTATCAATTCATCAATAATCCATCAGTATTGCTAAAGCCCAAAAAAAACAGGAGTTGATCCAAAACTGCCACACCGCCGAGTAGGTGATTTTACCACCAACGCTCCGCACTGACTGATTGCTACCGCCGCTGCTTTGGTGAGACCCTGCGCCGCTACTTTCTGGGCCAGAAGGAACCCGTGAAGCAGGTGGTCTACCCCGTGGTCGTTTGGCTCCCAAACTCGCATTACTGCCACCTTTCTGACTCCCGGTCACACTACCGACTTGCTGGCTGTGCCCCTGCCTGACGCATAAGCTGCCGCCCTCTTCTCCCGATGATCATAATGAAGCCCTTGCTTCACCTGGGTCCCAAGTGCGATCGGCTACATCGTCATCGATTGGTGTTTGCCTGTCATTGCTGTCCTCCTCAATGGTCTCGGTGTACAGAAACTGACTGCTCACAACATAACCTCCCATGCCACTCTCCTCATCACTACTTGCCCGCCTACTACAAAAAGCAGCAGATGTCTGCCCCACCTCTTTGCTGGCCAATAGCTGCTCACTGTCCTCACTGTTGTCCTTGCTGTATAGTGGCGCAGAGCCCACAGCACATAGTAATTCTCTGGCTGAGTAAACCGAACGGGACAGAGGTGGGTTGAGGATAGGTGAGCGCCCCTGACCTGCTCCCGGGCCATGCCAACTAACGGTTGTGTCTGACGAATCCACCGACTCTTGGCTGGGGTTGTCAGATGTCATCTGGGAGGAAATGGATGACCTAGTCAACCATTTAAGAACCATTAGTATGGTGGTCAACACACAGCCGCTAGATGACACCAGTAGCTCTGGTCTCACCGAATGACCCCTGTTGCTACATCCCCTTACTGTGCTGTGACCTGTGCCTGCTCCAGGAACATTTGTGCCCTCCCACGTGAAGGGCCTGCCACCTCTCTGTCTGACATACTGTTTGATCAAAAATGTACAATAAAACAAACTCTGTTTAATGTAGATATGTGTATATGACAAATATACAAGCCGTATTTCACAGGTGTTTTACCTTATAAGTGCAAAAAGTAACTCTTTGGCACAGAGAACAATATCCCAAAATAATAATCTGCCTGTAATGGAGATATGTGTATATGACAAATACACAAGCTGTATTTCAAAGGTGTTTCACCTTATAAGTGAAAAAAGTAACTCTTTGGCACGGAGAACAATATTCTTTCTAGCTGGCGCTGACATTAACCTGTCAGGCTACATTCCCACTTCAGTTATTTGGTCAGTTTTGACCCCATAACTGACCAGATAAGTGAAGTGTGAAGCGATTCTAAGAGCGGCGCCAGTCATCTCCGTGTTATACTAAATCACAGCATTGTTTCAATACCAAACCTCTCCCTATATATATTTCTGCATGGCACATTGTACAACAACACCATACAGGCTCTCTGTAGCCAGGAAAATAGCTGTTTTTAACGAGATTTGTTGCAAATGAATTTAGAACGAAACAAATTTTTGGGGAAAATTCGTTGATCGGTCGAATCGAATTTTTGAGAAATTCACCCATCTCTAGTTTTTACAATAAATTTCCTTTGACAGACTCTCTCTCCTGCTAAGGGTCTATTTTAACTAATAGATTCTACTGCAACAGATTCTACTATAGATAAAAATTGTATTTGTAAAGTCCACACTAATAACACTTAAAATGGTTTTCCCATGAAGCCAGGTTGTGGCCGTTCTCTCTCCATTCATTTCTATTTGAGTTCCGAATAAAGCTGAGTGGGTGTGCGCAACACAGAGGTTTCTAACCTTATTTTTACCGTGTGAGATCCATTCAATTCTAAAAAAACAGTGGAGAGTCACCTACTCAGCCTGTACTGATCCACTGCACTGTCAGTACTCGGCCTATTTTCAATCTTCTATCTCCAAAAATTGCAAAAATTGGCCTATATTTTACAATTCATTTTAGTCCTGAGTCTATTCTTTCCACCCTGTTCTCAAAACCAAACTTCTCGTGCATCTTTCACACTTAATCTATCTTCATCTTACTTATTTTATTCTTTTATATAGTACTGTTCTATTCCAGAGGGGTGTACATAGATGGTCATCATTCACATTTGTCTCTGTCCCCAATGAGGTTCACAGTCTAAATGACAAATTAACCTGTATGTTTTTACATAATGCACTCTCTAATGGTGTAACACACCCTCTAGGGGCATATTACTGGCTAAATGGGCAGTAAACTGGCTAAGGGGACATATTACTGGCTAAAGGGGGCATATTACTGGCTAAAGGGGCAGTAACCTGGCTAAAGGGGGCAGTAACCTGGCTAAAGGGGCGTATTAGTGGCTAAGGGGGCATATTACTTGGTGAAAGGAGCATATTACTGACTAAAGGGGGTATATTACTGGCTAAAGGGTATAGTAACCTGGCTAAGGAGGCATATTACTGGCTAAGGGGGCAGTAACCTGGCTAAAGGGGGCAATAACCTGGCTAAAGGGGGCATATTACTGGCTAAGGGGGCAGTAACCTGGCTAAAGGGGCAAATTACTGGCTAAATGGGCATATTACTGGCTAAAGGGGGTAGTGATCTGGCTAGAGAGGCAGTAACCTGGCTAGAGGGGGCCAATAACCTGGCTAGAGGGGGCATCTACCTGGCTAAAGGGGGCTACTACCTTGTTGCAGGGGGCTACTACTTGACTACAAGGGGCAATTACCTGGCTACACTGGGCAACTGCCTGGCTACAGTGGGCTACTACTTGGCTAAAGGGGGCCTATAACTACCTACAGGGGCCTAAATAACTGCATAATAGGGATCTATATTTCTACTTCTACTTATATTTCTATTCTGAGGCCTAAATAACTACCTTTCTACTTATTAGGGGACCGAGATGCCTACCTATTGGGGAACTATAAGTTTACCTACCTAATGGGCGTTATACTCCTACCTAATTGAGGACTACCTACCTAGTTTGGGGCTGTACCTACATACTGTCTCAAGGAATTTCACTACTTCCTATATTGGTTTACAAAACAAGACTAAAAATTGGTGCACAAATGGGAGCCCCATGACTTCCGGTTCCGGCGCACATGTGAGGAGGAGGTGAGGAACGCAGATCCGGACCGCGCTCCCCTATAACGGAGCTCCCCGTCCGACATATCGCAGCACAGACGGTGCCAACGAGTGACGGCACCCCAGACACCGCTCCGGTACGCAGAGCGGGACTCGACAGCAGCGCGGGGAGCAGGAGGAACAGCATACTCCCACATAGCTTCTGGCAGCATGGTGTCCAAGATGGCGCCCGACTCATTACGCACCACAAGAAGCGGCAGGAGCATGCAGCAGGCAGGCCAGGGAGCTCAGGAAGACCGGGCAGACTCCCCTGGGACTGAGATAATAACGGGGCAGGCATGGAGTTGTGATGAGCTGGCTGCAAAGGTAGCTACTCTCATAGCCCCTGCGATCACAGCAGCATTGGAGGACACTGTCACAAAATCAGTCACGGCATCAGTGGCATCTACACTATCTGCCCTGCAGGCAGAAGTTTCTAATCAGGCGGCTCAGCTCACTGACTATGAGCAAAGACTGAGTTGTGTAGAAGATGACATCTTTGGGTCTAGAAATGCCTTGCTTAAGTTACAAAAGACAACTGCCTTGCTGGAAACCAAAATAGAGGACTTAGAAAATCGCTCCAGGCGAAACAACTTGCGTATAATTGGCGTTCCGGAAAGCGTGAAAACATCAGCGTTACCACAACTTTGCGCAGAAATTATCCCTTCACTGTTGGGTATTGACAAGCACTTAAAAGTTGAGAGGGCGCATAGAATTGGGCCCCCCAGGAAGGAGGATCAGGATAACGGCCAGGTCAGGCCAAGACCAGTTATAGTAAAGTACTTGGACTTTGCAGAAAAAACTCGCTTGATGCAGGCGTACAGAAAAAATGGAGGGCAGGTGCAGCATGAGGGGCAGAAATTTTTAATGTTCACAGACTATTCTGTGGAGGTCTCTAAGAAGAGACGCGCCTACAAAGAAATCTGCTCAGCTTTGGCTCGCAAGCGGATTAAGTTTATTCTTCAATACCCGGCAGTGTTAAAAAAATTTCCGGACAATGCGAGGCCCATCACCTGTAAGTCACCAGAGGAAGCCGAAAAAGCATTAGCCTTCTTATTTAACCCTAAGAGCCCCCCGAGGCGAAGGAGGGTGAGCAGTGCAGGTTCGGAGGAGGACTTAGATGCATCACAATCACGGGGTGACCTACCCCAGCCCCATATCTCAAGGGGACCCGGGTCTCCTGATCAATCAAGGAACTAGTTAGGTGATCTCACGGACATATCACTAAGGGAGGTTTACCCAATATACAGAGGCCCTTGGAAGTTAAGGAGGGATGGACTTCTACAGCTTCGGTTCAGAGTTGCTTTTGGTTTAGTATGCAGACTGTAAACTGTCATGAAGATAGGATGTCATGTCTAGAGAAATATTTGAGTTAGGGAGTAGAAAGTAATGGTACAGGAAAGGGGGATGTGGAAAGGAGGACAGGTTTATACAGGGGAAAAAAGAGTGAGATGAAGACGACAGGGAAGGTATTTCTCACATGGGAAAAAAGTGAAGTCAGCGACAGGAGAGGGAGAGAGGAGGGGAGGGAAAGGATTTGTTCTACACAGTTTTTGTATTACAGTATTCTTATGTTTGGGTTATCGTGTGCATCCAAAATCCACTTTGATTCTATAACCGATTGGAGATTCCACAATGTTGAAAGTGGAATGTTAAGGGATTGCGGTCTCCTGCAACATCCTTCTCTGTGGCCTCCCAGTTAGCACCCTCGCTCCCCTCCAATCCATCCTAAACTCTGCTGCCCATCTGATTCACCTCTCTCCTCGCTACTCCTCTGCCGCTCCCCTCTGCCAATCCCTTCACTGGCTACCCATTGCCCAATGAATCCAGTTCAAATTACTAACCCTGACCTACAAGGCTCTCCATACCCTCTCCCCTCCATACATCTCTGCCCTAATTTCCAGATACCTCCCCTCACACAATCTCCGCTCCTCACAGGACCTTCTCCTCTGCTCCCCTCTCATCAGCTCCTCACATAACCGTCTCCAAGACTTCTCCCGTGCTTCACCCACACTCTGGAACTCATTAACCCAAAACATCAGACTCTCCCCAACTTTCACCAGTTTCAAAAGCAACCTGAAAACCCATCTCTTCAGGATAGCCTACAACCCACATTAACCCCACCACCACTACACCGGCCCGCAAGCATGTCTGCCCCACACCTTCTGTCTCTCCCCTTCTTCCTTGTAGATTGTAAGCCCTCGCGGGCAGGGTCCTCTTTCCTCTTTGTTTCAATTACTGGTCATTTTTGTCACCATTGTACTTGTTCAATATTTGTTATGTATGTAATTCCCCTTAAATGTACAGCGCCCTGGAATTAATGGCGCTCTAAAATAAATAATAATAATACTAATTAAAAGAGGAATATGGTTCTGTGACATCTTGGGAAAATGAAGTTAGATCTTGCCTTATTGCAAGAAACGCACTTGGAAGAGGGAGATTTCAAGAGGATGCAAAAAGGGTGGGTTGGGGAGATTTGGGGTCGCAAGCAGATGAGGGGAAATCTGGTGTGTTGGTTCTAGAACATAAGAACTCTGGGTGCAAACTAGTTTCTCAAAAATCTGACAATGAGGGGAGATGGATAAATATAGTGCTGGATACCCCAGCCGGTAGAATCAGTATATACAATGTTTATGCGCCTAACAAGAGAGACAGGCATTCTTTGCTAAAATAGAACAGTTGGTGATGGGGGAGGACAACAAGAATGTATTATTAGGGGGAGATTTCAATTGCGTAATGAGTAATTTGGAGGATAGGAAAAGAACGGATCACTATCCCAGACAGGGATATTCGAGAAAGTCACTGCTAAAAGACTTGTGTGATGGCACTCAGCTTGTAGACATATGGAGATCATTTAACCCAGCAGAGAGACAATTCACACACTTCTCTTATGCGAGACAGTCATGGTCTCGTATAGATTATTTCTTAGTGTCTCAGAGCCTAGTCAAACAAATAGAAGGTGTGGGGATTAATGACATAGTTATCTCTGACCATGCAACGATAAGCATTAATATAATGGAAACACACCAACGGGGGTCAGATATTTTGTGGAGGTTCCCGCATTCATTGACAAATGACGAACAGTTTAGAGACATCCTAAAGGGCTGGTGGTGGGAATATGAAAGGGATAATAAGGATCAGTCAGAGGATGTATTTCTATATTGGGATGTGGCGAAGGCTGTTTTAAGAGGAAGGATTATGGCCTATATGGCACACAAAAAAAAGAAAATCTCTAAAGCACTGGTAGAGGCAACCTCAGCTCTGAGAACTACATATACCATGTTCTTACAAAACCCGAGCTCAGATAACAAGGAGAAGTGGGTACAGGCTAAAGCAGCCTATGATTTGTATCAAGGTAGAATAGAAGATATATATAGCGATCATTTAAAACTCTCTCTCTACAAACACGGGAACAAAGCAGGGAAACTGTTGGCCAATTTAGTTAGGGGGAGGAGAACAGTTACTAACATCCTGACTATGCAAGATGGGGCAGGTAATTCTACAAATGATCCAAAGAAGATTAACTCGATTTTGAGGGAGTACTACTCGAATCTATATTCACAATCCCCATATGATCTGGAAAAGGGTCGAGTATTCTTGAAGGATATTAAGATACCCAGGTTGACAGATGAGGATCGAGGGGTTTTAAATAGGGAAATATCGGTGGAAGAAATCTCTGAGGTCATTAAGAAATTACCACTGGGGAAAGCACCAGGTCCTGACGGATTCTCAGGGGATTTCTATAAGATGTTGAGAGAAGAACTGACACCCGGATTAAAAGGGGTTTTCAATGCAATCATTAATTCCGAGAGAATGCTACCCACAGGAGACATGGCGTATGTTAGGGTCCTACACAAGCCAGGTAGGGACAACACGTTGCCAGGGTCGTATAGACCAATATCTCTAATAAATCAAGATGTAAAAATTTGGTCAAAGGTCATGGCAAATAGACTTGCCCTCATTTTGCCCACGTTAATAGGGGACCATCAGATGGGATTCGTAAAAGGGAGATCGGGGATCAAAAATATTAGGATGGTTTTAACAGCACAGATAGCAGCAGAAAAATTTGGAGATAAGTCAAAGAGTTCAGCTCTTTTGGCCTTAGACGCCGAAAAGGCATTTGATAATGTTCACTGGAATTGGTTAAACTTAGTCCTAGTCAGAATGGGGGTAACTGGCTTGTGTAGGACATATATAAATGCTATGTATAAGAACCCCCAAGCGAAAATGAATACTCCAGGCTTCATTTCTGAGGCCTTTAAATTACAAAAAGGGACGCGGCAAGGATGTCCACTCTCCCTATTGTTGTTTAATATAGCATTGGAACCCCTAGCCATATTCGTTAGAACAAAATAAATATACGAGGGAATAACAATAGGCAAGGTAGAGACTAGGTTAGTGTGTTTCGCAGATGACATGCTCCTATTTTTGGAGAACCCTAGGGACCATGTAAGAAAGGTCTTGGAGTTTTTAGATTGGTTCGGGCATTTCTCGGGTTACAAAATAAACAAAGACAAATGCCAATTATTAGAACTAGGGGGTAAGGGACAGCTTACTAAGAGGGAACTAGGAGTGGAGGTAGCCTCTACATTCATCACCTATTTAGGAATTAAAATTGGGTCCAGGTCATCATCCCTCTATCATTTAAACTTTACACCAGTCATAAAGAAGATTCAAGAGGAACTGTCCCGGTGGCACAATCTCCCTCTCTCTTGCTGGGGACGGATCCAAATAATAAAAATGGTTAGCTTTCCTAGGCTTTTGTACCCACTCCAGAATGTGCCGTTACTAATCAAACATAAAGACATCAATCTGCTTAGGGGAGCTTTTCTGAAATTCATATGGAGCAAAGGAAAGGCGAGAATAGCAATGAGCAAGTTGGTGCTCAGGAAAAGTCAAGGGGGAGCCCAATTACCCGATATTAGATTATATAATTTGGCGGCAATGTGGCGGCACATTCTGGACTGGTATCATGACACGAGTTATTTTTCTAATACTCAGGCTGAGGTCCAGCTTGCGCATCCATGGGAACTGAAAGCGCTCTTGCTAACCCCATATAAGTCTCTCCCTAGGATCACTAAGGATAACATTCTTTTTAGAGATACCCTGGCAACATGGCGCTCAGTTCGTAACCTTTTTGGGAGGCCCATGCATGTCACCAAATGGATTCCGCTCTGGTCACTTCCGGAGTTCTCACAAGGCAGAGAGAATAAACTATTTGGGGTCTGGAGAAAACAAGGGATCCATGTGCTGGAGAACCTACTAGAGGGGCCAGGACAAAAACTCATGAGTTGGGAATCGATACAGAACCATTTTGGGCTGAAGGCTAACCAGGTGTTACAATACTTGCAACTCAAAAAGTTTATCACTTCCAGGCTGGTTAACGTGGAGGCGGTGGAGGAGCCGGAGGAATTTGCGGTAATTTTGAAAAAGATGGATGTGCCACACTGTCTAGGTTATACTGGCACTTCTCGATATGGGCAACAAGGGGTACAGTGCAAACGATTTTTGCCAAGTGGAAAGTGGAACTGGGTGATACGGATATAGCGGAGAAAATTCTTAAAGGGCTGGAGATGGTGAAGAAAGCGACAGTCAGTGAGGTTTGGAGGGAAACGCAATTCAAAGTAGCACATAGAGAAATATATGCGTTTAACATCCCATTTGGCAGAAGCAGTCAAGGAATAAATTATCTTAATGCATGCCCTAAGTGTGGGTTGGAGAAGGCAGGCTTATTACATTGTCTTTGGGAATGTATCCATATTCAAAAACTTTGAGTGGAGGCGGTAGCCTTTATAGAGGAGATATGGAAATCCAGGGTGCCTTTGGAACCACAAAGTTGCATTTTCCATTAAATACTAAAGCCTAAAGGGAGGGAAGACGAAGGTGATATTTTGATTAAGAACAAAGGAGGTCATCTGGTATTGTTAGCAACAAAACGCATTATACTTAGACACTGGCTGAAAACAGAATACCCGGAGATAACGGAGGTCAAAATAGCCATGAGACAACTCCTATTTCTAGAAAAGCTAGACACAGAAAGGAATAAGGAAAAAATGACAGGAGGCTTCTTTGGGAAGTGGAAGGAATTTATTGAAGGTACGTGCAAGAAACAAGAAAAATTGGAGATCATTAGTCCCATTAGATATTCCTCCCATTACCTGAAAGAAAAAACGAGTGGGAATTTGGGGAAACTGGATGTAACAGGCTGAGAAGACGGGTGGAGTGGATGCTGCACGAAGTTGATAAGTTAGACTTTTACTACTTGTGTTATATTATTTTATATTGTACTAGTGTATTATTTGTTGAAGAAAATAAGAAAAGAGGAAGGAGGGAACAGAGGAACACATGCATTGAGGACCTATGTTCATGCAATCATAGTTGTCTAATGTCATAAAATGGTATAAGAGGTGATAACTGTAAATATTCAGTTTTATACTGCTATTTTGTCATACCAGATGTGTGATCTCTGTATTCGCCTAATAAAACACTGTTAAAAAAAAAAAAATGGGAGCCCCATAGCCATGTGGGGCACAAGGGGGTAATTATTACCATTTGGGGCGCTATAGATGGGCAGTTTGTATAGCGATAGGAATTGGTAGAGAAGTGCTGATAAAGTGAGGAGTCTAAGATGTTTGTTTTGTAAATTCTATAGTGAAGAGTCGTGGCTGGGAGAAGACGTCATGATGGGCTGGGCCAGATGGAGAAGAAGAAGAGAAAGCGAACAACTCTTCAGAGGCGTCTCCTGTAAGTCAGTAAATGTAACTTCAGTGTAATCACTTATATTTCTGCAGAGCCTACATACAATTAGTATCTACCACTATCTGGTCACTGTATGACTTGGTATATGTCTTCAAAGCCTGTGTACAACTGATGTCACATGTGGCGGTCGCATTTGGTCAGGGTCTGGCAGTATTATTTTTTTTTTTTTACACTTAGTAATGTATTAGCATATTAATATATGCTAATACATTGTAATCTGTGTCATTCTGACACAGGCAGTGATCAGGACAGCACACAGTCTGTCCTGGTCACTGGCTTGATACACAGACAGCTCTGGGGCTACTCTAGGTCCCCAGGGCTGACTGTGCAGCCGTTCCCCGGGCTCTGTTGGGTCACCGGGTGTTCTGATCACCCGACAGAGCAGGGGAAACCCTTTGATCGCTCTGCGGTGACAATCCACCGCAATCAAAGGGTTAAAACATTGGCGAGCTGAGGTTTTCCCCGCTCCCCGGTGCTTGCAGGAGTTGCGCTGGGATCAGGGTGTGTACTGTAGTACAGCCCCGATCTCAGCGCAGCTGTGGCGCCCGGAGCTGCAAACTCCGACGTCTAAAGTCGGCGGGCGGTCGTTAAGGAGTTAAGCAGTGTAGTTTCCCAAATTAGGTCTTTTTACAGGTGTTTATTAACTTTTGGCACCTTAGGGTGTCCGCAAAACTGTAATGACGCTTAAAAAATTTTCTAGTGAAAATGAGACCCCAAAAGACATTAGGTGCTCCTCCTACTCTTTGACTTGGAGTTGAATCAAATAGTGCACAAGAGCCACCAATGGGATATCTCTATAATTGGCAGAATCTGGAGAATCAATATTGAGTTACATTTCCCTGGCAACATCTACTGTGTTCAAATAAATAATGATACAAATTGAAACTCTTTAATTTTTTTTCACTTTGCATTAACTTTTGTGAAACCCCCAAATGGCTAACAAACTTCCTAAATGCTGTTTTGAATACTTTAAGAGGTGCAGTATTTTAGATGGACTCCTTTCTAACATACAAGCCCCTCAAAACCACGTCACAAGTGGACTGGTACTTAAAAAGATCTGTGTTGCAAATTTTCTAGAAAATGTGAAAAAATACTACTAAGGGCCACATGTATGAAAACTGTTAAGTTCTAAAATTCACTTTTTTGCCCATAGTAACCATTCTGCGCGCTCCTCTCATTTCATATTGTGCTCAGAAAAAATTAAAGGGGGCTCTGATTGGTTGCTATGGGCAAAAAAGTGAATTTTAGACCCAGACAGTTTTCATACATGTGACCCTAAATGTCTAAGCCCCTTAATGTTGCAAACAATAAAAATACATTTAACCCCTTATTGCCGCAGCCAGTTTTGACCTCTCTGATAGTGCCCCATTTTTTAAATCTGACATGTGTCACTTTATGTTGGAATAACTTTTTGATACTTTTACCTATCTATGTGATTCAGAGACTGTTTTCTCGTGACACTTTGTGCTTTAAGTTAGTAAGAAATTTATGTATCATTTCAAAGTTCAAAGATTTTTGTGTGTCAGACAGATAGTTATTTCACACAAAATAGTTTGTAACTAGCATCTACCATATGTCTACTCTAGGTTGGGATCATTTTTTAAATGTCTTTTTATTTTGTATGACATTAGATGACTTAGAAATTTTGTAGCAATTTTCCACATTTTCAAGAAAATTTGCAACATAGTTTTTTTTTAGGGACCAGTCCAGTTCTGACGTTGCTTTGAGGGGCCTGTGTATCAGGTACATCCGTAATTGACTCCATCTAAGAAACTACACCCCTTAAAGTATTCAAAACAGCATTTAGGAAGTTTATTAACACATTAAGGGTGACATGTATTAACGGGGCTGTGCCAGATATCTGGAATCTTTTCAGCCCGATATCCAGCGCAGCCCCGTTTGCTACATTTGTAAATGGCCCGTACGCCAATATAAGGCGCATTACAAAGCGCAAGCAGCACTTTGTAATGCGCCTGATTTCGGGGAGCGCGGGAGGCGGGGAGCACTAGAACTGGACGAAGCCATAGATTTAAAACTTTGCTACAGCATTTCTAGGCGCAGTACTGCTGGAACAGATAAACCACTTTCAAAGTGGTATACGTGAGCCAGAAATGTCGTAGTATCGCTGAATGCGCCTGACTTATGACCTGCTGTAGAGCGGGTTCATAAATCAGGCGTATGCTAGGCTATTATTATGCTCATGAAATTTGATGTTTAAACAACAAATTTCATACATGTCGCTCTAAGTATTTCATAGAAATTAAAGCAAAGTGAAGGTCAGATTTCAAAATGTTACTTTTTTTTTTTTTTTGCAGATTTTCAATTTTATTCACTATTCACTGGAACACAGTAGATAAGTACAGGGAAATGCAACTCAACATCAATTCCACCAATTCTGCCATTCTTAGAGATATCCCATATATGACTCGTGCACTTTTTTGTTCAAACACAAGCATCAGAATTGGAGGAGCACCTAATAGACTTTGGGGTTTCATTTTCATTACAATTTTGTTTAGGTGCTATTACAGGTTTGTGTACACCCTGAGGTGCTAAAACGTAATAAACACCCCTAAAAAGACCCAATATTGGAAATTACACCCCTTAAGGAATTTATCCTTGGGTATAGTAAGTATATCAACCCCACAAGTGTTTTACAAATTTTTTTAGTGTTCGGCTGTGAAAATGAAAAAAAATTTTTCCAAATATCTGCAGATGTTTCATTTTTACAAGGAATCCTGGAAAAATATCACCCCAAAATTTGTTACACAATTTTTTCCAAGTTCAGCAATACCCTTTTATGTGGGTAAACTGCTGTTTGGGCGCATGGCAGGGCGGAAAAGAGAGGGCGTTCTATTTGGGTTTTGGAACGCAGATTTTGGTGGGTGCCATGTTGCATTTACAAAGCCCCCAAAGTACCAGAACAGATGAAACCTTCCAGAAGTCACCATATTTAGGTTTCAGCACCTAGGGGTGTATTGTGCCTTTTGCGCTCACACGTGTTCCACAGTTTTTTTAGCATTGTGCCATGAAAATAGGGGGAAAAAAACAAAGTTCCACGACTGTTTTTTTGGGCTTCATTTTTACAGCGTTAGTATAAATTACAGGATAACTTCACTATACGAGTCGGTGCAATTACAATTATATAAATTTTATATATTTTTTATGTTTTATTACTTTTACACAATACGTTTATAAAAAATTATGTTTTTATATCGTCATAGTCTGCTAGCCATGGCTTTTTTATTTTTCTGTATATCAAGCTTATTAAGGACTTGTTTTTTGTGGGAAGAGTTGATGTTTTTATTGGTACTGCAATCCTGGAAGTGATTTTTAGTTTTTACAGCGGTTACCGTGTGGTATAAATGACATGCTAGCTTTACTCAATATATTCAGTTTATAACCGCTTGTATATATAAGCAACAACATACACGCTAATGGGTCCCACGCTGGAATCTTCCCTGGGATTCCCATAATCCTGACGATTCAAAATGAGATCGTGGACCCGTATATCTTGAAATATTGATTGAGAAAGAGGGCGTTGATCCCTTGAAACGTTGCATCTTGCGGCGTTCACCCGGCCGGTTGTCCATGCTGCTCCTGTCCTATTGTATGCTTTGAAGCGCAACTAAGCTATTTACCTGTTTGTTTATGCAACACACGCTACTAGTCTGCTACGACTTTATTACATGCGATGCTTTTAACTGAACCGTTTAAAAAGGCTGTCGTTATTGAATAAAGAAAATCAATATTTCAAGATATACGGGTCCACGATCTCATTTTGAATGCTAGCTTTACTCAGCAGGTCGATATGATTACAGCGATACCCAATTTGTATACTCTTTTTATGTTTTACTGCTTTTACACAAACAAAATCCCTTTTATTCTAAAAGGGAAACATGTTTTTGCATCGCCATAACTTTTTTATTTTTCTGATTATGAAGTAGTGTATAGGTTTGTTTTTTGTGGGATGAGTTGACATTTTTATTGGTATCATTTTAAGGAGGACAAGGATTTTTGACCGCTTTTAAATCCGTTTTTTGGAAGCTAGGTTGAAGAAAATACTAAAATACCAGTAGTGTTTTTTATTTTTATTGTTTAACCATGCACACCGTACAGTATTCATAACAAGTTAGTTTTACTCTTTGGATCAATATGACTATGGCGATACCCAATTTATATAATTTTTTTATGTTGAATCTCTTTAAAAAACTTTTTTTTTCTCAGTATGGAGTTATGTACAGGCTTGATTTTTGTGGATTGAGTTGACATTTTCATTGGTATAATTTTTTGGGGGACATGACTTTTGATCTCCTTTTAATCTGTTTTAGGGAGTCAGAACGTAGAAAATCCAGCGATTTTGGCAATTTTTTTATTTTTTACAACGCTCAATGTACAGTATTCATGATGTTATATTACCACGTAGGTTGATACGATTGAGGCAATACTTAATTTATATATTTTTTTATGTTGTAGCACTTGAAAAGAAAAAAAGTTATTTTAGTGTGTAAAACAATATTTATGCATCGCTGCCTTAACTTTTCTATTTTTATGTGTACAGAGCTGTGTCAAGGTTTTTTTTCTTTGTGGGATGAACTGACATTTTTATTGGAACCACTTTGGGATTTATATAACTTTTTGATCGCTTTTTATTCCATTTTATGTGCTGAGGCATTATTGAAAATTCTGTAACAGTTTTTTTTTTTTTTTACGGTATTCACCGTTTGTGTTAAATTTATAGCCTAGGTCATTACACACACGGTGATACCAAAAATGAAAACTTTATTTATTTTTTTATCTTTCTTGGGATGATTGGCATTGTAAAAGGGAAAAGGTGGTGTACATGTTTTTATTTTATGTTTTGTGTTTTACTTTTTTATACTTTTTGTGTAATTTTTCACTTTTTTTTTTACTTGTCTCCATTGGGGACTTGTATCAGTGATCTAAAGATCACTGATACAAGTGAGAGCAGTGCACAGCAGTCCTGCTGTGTCCTGCTTTCCATGGCAACTGTCAATCACTATACCCACAGGGCATATTGACATCACCAGCAGCCTGGAAATCTCTGTTAGGCTTCTAGGCTCTTAGGGAAGCCATTGGCATCCCTATTACATTGCAGCAGTGCCGATGAAGACAGAGGGAGATCCCTCCCTCTGTCTTTCCCTTAGCTGCCGTGATCACAATTGATCGTGGCAGCTAAGGGGTTAATTGCCCACGGCCAGAGCGAGGTCCTGCCATGGGCAACACAGCATAGGGCCAGCTGTAAAATCTGCTTGCAAATATTCTGCAAGTTATTTCAAATCTAAGCAGTTGTACATCATTACAGTACGATCTGATATAATTAAAATGTCTCATCAGTGTTGGAACAGTCCATTACTTTTACAGTTGTGGAGAGTACACTCTTAAGTCTCAAAGATGCACAATGGCAGCTCTCATTATGAAAGCCTGTGAGCTGTACTTTGGTTACAAGTTTGGGGATCAGGACAGATCCTGGGTTCCTCACATCCATTGTGCAAGATGTGATGTTGATCTTGGAGGTTGAGTGAGAGATTCTCTCAAGTCAATGCCATTTGCTGTCCCAATGACATGATGGAAACAGAAGAATCATGCAATAAACTGTTACTTCTGTCTAACTAATGTCTCTGGTTTCTCTGCTAATAGCCTTCAGCTATGAGACCAGTGGAACATGATGACCCTCTTCCAGTACCAAAGGCACCAGGGATATGGAGCCTAGAGGAGACAGCAGATGAAGATGTTGCAGTCCATGGTTCAGAGATGGGGAACAATTCAGACTTTGAGCCATGTATATCTGGTGAGCCTCATCTTATTACACAGCCAGAACTGAATGACTTAGGGCATGTCCCCACGGCACGGGTTTTCAGCCGGTTTTTCAGGCGGTTTGCGGTTTTGCAGACCGCCTAAAAAAACGGCCGAAAATGAGCACAATGGTGCTCTATGGACTGGGGGGACTGCTGAACGGGTTTTCCGTCCGACGGTTTTTCCGCCCGAAAACATTCATCAAGCACAATCTTCCGTCCGGTTTTCGGACAGAACCTGTGCTTGTGAATGTGAAGGGGGAGGGCTTTTCTCCGCTCATCGCAGAGAAAAGCCGTCTCCCCCGCGGCCGGGGGGACAGCTGCGGGGACGGTGCAAAACAGAACAAATACCGGCCGGGTAAACCAACCGGTATTTGACCTGTGCAGTGGGAACGTACCCTTAGTCTGGGACTTATGTTTTTAAAAAAAAAATGCAGAGTTACTGGCTTAAAGACTTCAAGGATAGCATTTCCTGTCATGTGGTACAAAAGTTTCTGTCTTTCGAAGTTGCCAAGATGACTTAACACAGTTTTTTGAACAGTTTGATAAACTGTGCTTCTGCAATAACATTTATGGATTGTTCGCAGCTTTGCGTTATGAGCATAATCCTGAAACAGTAGCATCTCTTTTTCGACTCCTCAGTGTTAAACCTCAAGGCTGTCTTGTTACACAATGGTAATGCTCATCCTTCAATACCTGTTGGCTATTCTGCATACATGAAAGAAATATACAAGAACATGGAACTGTTGCTGAAACACATCAAGCACAGCAACTATAACTGGTACATCAGTGGAGATTTAAAAGTAGTGGCACTGCTGCTTGGATTGTAGCTTGGTATACCAAGTACTGCTGTTTCATTTGTGAATGGGACAGCTGTGCTAAGGAGTCACACTACAGTAGAATGAAGTAACCAATACGTAACCTTTTGACTCCTGGGTATAAAAGGAAGCAAAACTTTCAAACAAAATTTGTTGTCCAGTGCTTGAGTCACAACACACACTGCTCCATAATGTCCCCCATGCTGTAGGTTCAAAAGAAGTTCTATAGACATTTAGGTGTGAAGGATCTTGTTTTCTGTGTGTATATGGTATATGGGAAACATCATAACACTAGCTCAGAGACAACTAAAATTGAAAGATTATATTTTCAATAATATAATGGCCACAAATAGTGCTACTCTCCATGTACATGACATATTTTCCTGAAAAGGTACCTGAAATTACAGATACAATTTAAAGGGTCTGCTGCTTATGTTTTGTGTTCAGATAAAACAAGAAAACTTCACAAGTTTTGTGAAGCCTATGCCTAAAAGGCATTGCATTTTAATGTAATTCAATAAATCGATCTCTTTACTCATATTATTTATTTTTATAGGTATATATTGTTGTCATTAATATATTCTTTATAGTCCACATTTCATTTCATAGATGGGTGTGTTGCTATGCTTCAAAGGGTCAGAGCTGTTTTGGAGAACCTATACAATATTAAGCAGGTGATTTAGTGTTATGGCTGATCCAGGTGCATAACTAGAATCCTATAGCAAAATGAGGTGGGCCCCCACCATATAATAACAATAAACTAAAACAGCAGCATTAGTAGAAATAATTAAAGGTATAACTAATATCAGCATATATCAGGGAACCCACATAGTAGTCAGTAACTAGAGAAGGCTGGGTCCTATAGCAAACTTTTTGATGTCCATACCTTCCAGTCCCTCCCGCAACCACGAACATTTACTGGGACCTCCTAATAATAGTCATGCAGTTACTAGATAAAACAAGGAGCAAATACCCTACCATACAAATTATCATCATACTGCAACCAAACAAATCCCAATATACCAAGACCAACATTACCAATAACACTATTACATAAGGACCCAGATATACCGCCAAAACATAAAACACAACCACAAATTACCATTACATAGTGACTGAATGATACCACTATACTATTGCTGAATAAAGATCAGTATACAAAGACCAATATTACTGCAATCTAGTGACCATATAGTGGTACACACCAGCTGTCTGCAGGCTCTGCAGACTGTAAATTACTACCATAAAGTGACCATATAATGGTAGATACCAGTGTACACAGGCTCTGCACACTGTATATTACCTCCATACAGTGACCGTATAGTGGCAAATACCAGTTTACACAGGCTCTGCAGACTGTATATTACCTCCATACAGTGTCCATATAGTGGTAGCTATCAGTGTACACAGGCTCTGAAGACTGTATGTGCTGCTTATAGGCATGACATTAATGTCTATATTGTCTCTCTATGGTTTACATGCATTAGTTAAATAATTAATGCCTTTGGTGCCACCTTGTGGCCTTTGTTTGTAAGGTTTCACAAATGTTTGTTGTTTCCTGCCTAAGAGGAAGTTCTTTTGCATTATGGGTAGATGACTCATTTCACCTCATGTCTACACAGAGAGGACATCATCAGCCATCTCATCTCTGCTCTTGTTGAAGCATAGTTGTTTTACCCAATCCTACATCCTGTTAATAAAACTACAGACTTCAAACACGGTCGTAATTATTGACAAGTAGGAAGGTGTTTAGCTGCCTGTCAAGCTCCACATAGACCCCGGGGGTACGTGAAGTGGGGGCAGGACAGTAAAACAACTGCTAAAAACAAGAGGAGAAGATTCAGACTATACAGAGGTCAGCCACGTGCACGCAGTCACCTGCAAGCAAGCAACACAGCGATCTCTAAACAGTCTCACCATGTCACAAAGCCACACATCTTCTCTAAAGACAAGATCAAGAGCCAGCTCCTCCAAAGCATCATCTGTCGGCAGTGCAGCCGCCATCGCCTGCGCAAAGGCTGAAGCAGCAAAGGCTCGAGCTGCTTTCGCTGAACAAGAGATGCAACTGAAGTTACAACAAGCATCCCTGGAAGCAGAGAAAGCACAACAAGAGGCCTCATTAGAGCTGGAAAGGACACGCCTACAAGTAACACTGGAGAAGCTCACTATTGAGAAAGAGACAGCAGCCGCCATAGCTGAAGCAGAAATCTTAGAAGCAGCTGCATCTCCTGGTAGTGATCACAGTGGACACAGCATTGTGCTTGGCCTAGAGCAAAGCCCTCAAGATCCACTACAGCGCACTTCAGAGTACGTCCATCAACACTCCATTAGCAGCTCTCAGCCTGCTCAAGAAACCAAAGATATCATCGCTGAGCCAACCCAAAGACATCCTATCCTGCAGCAGGGAACTGATTTCAGACCACAGTTCTACAAGCAAGAGGATGCAGAGCAGCGTGACACAGCTCAAGTGGACTTCACCACTCAACAAAGAATCAAGCCTTCATTCCAGCACAGAGGAAGTCTCTTCACCCCTAAAGGGTATGATACTGACAGGACTGATGCAAAGATTCCTAACAGGTATGATCATACACCTCACTCACACCAGAACAATTCTCCAGCGACCCATTTCAGTGCCAATCAAGCCACAACGGACTTTGCTAAGTTCTTTGCTCGACGTGAGCTGGTCAACAAAGGACTTGTAAAGTTCAGCGATCGTCCGGAAAACTATAAAGCTTGGCGATCCTCTTTCCAGAATACAATCAGAGACTTGGAGATGTCATGTAGGGAAGAGTTAGATCTCCTAGTAAAGTGGCTCGGAAATGAATCTGCTGAGCATGCTAAGAGAATAAGAGACATTAACATAAATTACCCAGAAACAGGTCTTAAAATGATCTGGGAGAGACTAGATGAGTGTTATGGTTCAGCAGAGGCTATAGAAAGCTCATTGTTCAAAAGAATTGATGACTTCCCTAGAATAGCCAGTAAGGGATACCAGAAACTTAGAGAACTAAGTGACTTGCTAATGGAACTACAGGTTGCCAAAGCAGATGAAGATCTACCAGGACTTGCATTTCTTGACACAGCCAGAGGTGTCAACCCTATAGTACAAAAGCTTCCTTACAACCTACAAGATAAGTGGCTCACACATGGGTCCAGGTATAAAAAAGCTCACAATGTACCATTTCCTCCATTTAGTGTGTTTGTGGACTTTGTTACACAGCAAGCAAAGATTAGAAATGATCCTAGCTTTGATTTTACAATGTCATGTGTCACTCCTCCTGGTTTTAAGCATCATAGAACACCAGTGACAGTTCACAAAACCAATATCTCTCCTACAGATTACTCTCACAGGTCTTCAAACTCCTTTCACCAGGACGCCACGATCAAGAATCCCAGTAAGCAGTGTCCCTCGCGCAGGAAGCCACATTCCCTACTGAAATGCAGAGCCTTCAGAGAAAAGTCGATGGAAGAACGCAAAACCTTCCTCAAGGAGAACAACATATGCTACAAATGTTGCTTGTCGACATCACACTTTGCCAAGGACTGTAAGGTCAGTGTAAAATGTACAGAATGTGACAGAACAGATCACAACACAGCTTTACACCCTGGTCCAGCCCCATGGACTTTACCACATGCAGAAAGCACTGAGGAACATGATGAAGGAGAGAGTAATGCTAGTACCGATTCACCAGCAGTTACTTCACAATGTACAGAGGTCTGCAAAGGACTCACAGGTGGCAGGTCCTGCTCCAAAATATGCCTAGTCAGAGTCTACCCATCAGGGCACAAAGACAAAGCAATCAAGATCTATGCAATTCTAGATGACCAAAGTAACAAGTCTCTAGCCAGATCTGCTTTCTTCGAAATGTTTAACATCAAAGGACCAAGCTCTCCCTACTCACTAAAGACATGTGCAGGTACTGTTGAGATGGCAGGGAGGAGAGCTACTGGTTACCAGGTAGAGTATATTGATGGTCTCACCTGCTTGCCCTTACCTACCATAATCGAGTGCAACCAGATCCCAGACAATAGGGCTGAAATCCCTACACCAGATGTTGCAGAATATCACTCCCATTTGAGGCGTATAGCTCATCTTATACCAGAACTTGATGCTCAAGCACAGATAATCCTACTCCTTGGAAGAGATATCTTGAGAGTTCACAAAGCTAGAAGCCAAATTAATGGTCCTCACAATGCTCCATATGCCCAGAAACTTGATCCAGGATGGGTCATTATAGGAGATGTTTGTCTAGGGACTGTGCACAAACGACCTTTGTTAACAACATGCTTACCAACACGCTAGAGAATGGACGCCCTTCTCTTTTCCAACCGTGTGAAAATAATTTCCACCTCAAAGAGCTACCACACAGCTTTCAAATACCATGTCCCTTCATAGGCTCTTCATGTGACAATTATGCCTGTGACAGTGACCAAGACCATTTGGGATGCACAGTTTTCCAGAGAACTAAAGAGGACAATCAGGTGGCAATGTCATTTGAAGATAAACTATTTCTAACAATAATGGAGCAAGGAATAACCAAAGACAATTCCAATAATTGGGTTGCTCCTCTTCCCTTCAGGACTGTGAGACCACGCTTACCTAACAACAGAGAACAAGTTTACAAACGCTTCATTTCTCTCACACGTAATTTTCAGAGGAAACCAGATATGAAAGACCACTTTTTTACATTCATGGAAAAGATTTTTGAGAATGGTCATGCAGAGATAGCTCCTACTTTAAAAGACTCTGAGGAGTGCTGGTATTTGCCCATATTCGGAGTATACCACCCAAAGAAACCAGGTCAAATAAGAGTAGTGTTCGACTCCAGTGCCAAGCACGATGGTGTGTCATTAAACGATGTCCTTCTGTCAGGGCCAGACCTGAACAACCGACTCCTTGGAGTACTTCTTCGCTTTCGTAAAGACTCTGTTACGTTTATGGCTGACATCTAACAGATGTTTCACTGCTTCCTGGTCAAAAAAGAACACAGAAACTTTTTGAGATACTTCTGGTTCAGAGACAATGATCCTTCCAAAGATCCCATAGAGCACAGGTGTCAAACACAAGGCCCATGGGCCGAATCCGGCCCGTTGCCTTGTGTTATCCGGCCCGGAACTTGTTGCTGAGCTCTGCTCCGCAGCGGCTGCTTCTCTCAGTGAGACAGGAGCAGGCAGGGGCAGCACAGCTCAGTGAGCTCAGGGGGCGGCAGCTCAGTGCATAGGAGAAGAGCACAGACTGCCTGGCTCCGCCTGCTCAGTGCTCCGGCCCCGCCCCCTGCAGGCCTGGCAGGACGCTGAGCAGAGGAGCTTCCTGTCTGGTGAGAAGATGCCTGCTCCTGCGGAGGACCAATCACTGAGGCTGGTAAGTGGCTTCACTACTGGGGCCTTACTAGTTAGTCCTCTACCTCCCCACCCCAGGTCTTACTAGTTAGCCTGCCTCCTCCTCCCTGGCCTCCACCATCTAGCCCCCTATCTCCCCTCTGGGCCTCCACCATCTGGCCTGCCTCCCCCTCTGGGCCTCCACCATCTGGCCTGCCTCCCCCCCGGGCCTCCACCATCTGGCCTGCCTCCCCCTCTGGGCCTCCACCATCTGGCCTGCCTCCCTCTCTGGGCCTCCACCATCTGGCCTGCCTCTCCCTCTGGGCCTCCACCATCTGGCTTGCCTCCCTCTCTGGGCCTCCACCATCTGGCCTGCCTCCCTCTCTGGGACTCCACCATCTGGCCTGCCTCCCTCTCTGGGCCTCCCCCATCTGGCCTGCCTCCCTCTCTGGGCCTCCAACATCTGGCCTGCCTCCCTCTCTGGGCCTCCACCATCTGGCCTGCCTCCCTCTCTGGGCTCCACCATCTGGCCTGCCTCCCCCTCTGGGCGTCCACTATCTGGCCTGCCTCCCTCTCTGGGCCTCCACCATCTGGCCTGCCTCCCGCCATGGGCCTCACCTTCTTCCTGATTACCATCAAAGGGCTGATTGTAACAGGAATACTGTACAAATGAAACGACTCCTTAAATAGCTCTCTTAACTGTTAAGGAGAAGTTACATTTACACAGTTCTAAAATTAGGTCGGCCCTTTAAGGTACGCCGTGAGGCCGATGTGGCCCCCGGCGAAAACGAGTTTGACACCCCTGCCATAGAGTATCGCATGCGGGTACATATCTTTGGTAACAGCCCTTCACCTGCAGTAGCCATTTATGGGCTCAAACATTCCGCTAAGGAGGGTGAGAAAGAATATGGATCAGATGTTAGACACTTTGTAGAAAAAGATTTTTATGTGGATTACTGTTTAAAATCACTACCCACAAATGAGGCTGCAATCAGTCTTCTCAAAAGAGCCCACGAAATGCTTGCCAATTCAAACTTGAGACTTCATAAAATTGCCGCCAACAGTAAAGAATTAATATAAGCCTTTCCAACACTTGACTACTCGAATGACTTAAAAGCTTAGTTAGTACTGCATTTTCCTATGCAAGTAGTCTGGACTTCTCTGGGATTACAGTCTGCCTTTACTTTCCAAGTAAGCAATGAAGAAAAACCGTTTACCCGAAGAGGAGTCTTGTCTACCATAAACAGCTTGTATGACCCTTTAGGATTTGCGGCTCCTGTCACTATTCAAGGTAAAGCAATACTCAGAGACTTAACCCGTGATACTTTAGACTGGGACGATCCAATCCCTATTGAAAGAAAAGAACAGTGGATACAATGGAAGAACTCTCTAACTACTCTATCTAGTCTTCGTGTCGCACGTTTATATGCACCTGCTCCATCCACTGAAATTTAAATACAAAAACTCTGTGTGTTTTCTGATGCTTCTGTCAAAGCTATTGCTGCTGTAACCTATCTAAAGACAATAGATGTCAAAGGACAATTCCACATTGGATTCTTCATGGGCAAAACAAAACTTTCACCACTCCCTGAACACACAATACCCAGACTAGAACTTTGTGCTGCAGTATTAGCAGTTGAGCTTGCCGAACTGATCACGACAGAACTGAATATGGATATAAAAAATGCTGAGTTTTACACAGATAGCAAAGTAGTCCTGGGCTATATATACAACGAAACCAAGTGTTTTTATGTCTATGTCAACAACAGGGTGTTACGAATCAGAAGGTTAACCTGTCCAAAACAATGGCATTTTGTACCTACGGACCATAATCCTGCAGACCAAGCAACTAGATCTACAGCTGCTGACCGCCTAAAAGAGACAATCTGGTTTACAGGTCCTGCACTTCTGTACAACTCAGAGCACAACACCACAAATCTTGACAAATTTGAACTAGTGGATGTAGACACAGATGCTGAAATCCGTCCACAGGTGTCAACGTTACATACAGAAGTTACAAGCAGCGGCCTCAAGTCTCACAGATTTAGTAGATTCTCTACCTGGAAGTCGCTTATTCGAGCCATCACCTACTTAACCCACATAGCACGTTCTTTCAAAAATGCCTTGACTACACATACCAATGACTGTAAAGGATGGCACCACTGTAAAAATGTCTACACAGTAAGTGAACTTGATCAGTCCAAGAGTTTGATCATTCGGACTGTGCAAAAAGAAGTCTATGCCAAAGAAATCGAGAGCATTACTAACCAGAGACCTATCCCAAAAAACAGCGTTTTGAAGAAACTGGATCCGTTCATTGATGGAGATGGACTATTGAGAGTTGGAGGTCACCTCAAGAAAGCCGAAATAGACTTTGCTGAAAAACATCCCTTGGTAATTCCAGGTCATCATCATATTGCTTCTATGCTTGTACAACATTACCACAATAAAGTAAAACTTCAGGGCCAGCTGTTTACAGAAGGGGCTTTACGAGCTGCTGGACTGTGGATAGTTGGAGCAAAGCGATGTGTGAGTAAATTTATTTTCAATTGTGTTACCTGCCAAAAAATGCAAGGTATTTTCCAAACACAGAAGATGGCCAACCTTCCATCTGACAGGATTAGTACAGATCCTCCTTTTACCAACTTGGGTCTTGATGTATTTGGTCCCTGGGCCATAATTTCTCGATACACCAGAGGAGGTCAATCCAATAGCAAACGGTGGGCAGTTCTGTTCACTTGTATGTCCACCCGAGCTGTTCACATTGAGGTAATTGAATCTATGGATAGTTCAAGCTTCATAAATGCTCTTAGGCGCTTCATTGCCATCAGAGGGCCAGTGAAACACATTCGTTCTGACAGAGGCACTAACTTTGTTGGAGCAGCTAAAGAACTACAAATTCCTACAAACCTGGATACACTCAGTGTCGAAAGATATCTAAGTGAGCAAGGTTGTACTTGGACTTTCAATCTACCGCACTCTTCTCATATGGGTGGAGCTTGGGAGAGAATGATAGGGATAGCACGAAAAATCCTGGACTCTATCCTATTGCAAGTTGGTACAGCAAGACTCACTCATGAGTGCTTAACTACCTTTCTAGCAGAGGTTTCAGCCATCATTAATGCCAGACCTTTAATCCCAATTTCAAGTGATCCAGAAGATCCAGCGATCCTTACTCCTGCTATGCTGCTTACTCAGAAGACTGGCATTGTTAATCCTCCTGCAGGAGAATTCACATCTAAAGATCTTTACAAACGTCAATGGAGACAGGTTCAAAGCCTCGCTAATACCTTTTGGGACAAGTGGAGGAAACAGTACATCTCCACTCTACAACCAAGGAATAAGTGGCAAACCAGCAAACCTAACCTCAAAATTGGTGATGTCGTTCTTATGAAAGACTGTCAATCACATAGAAACGAATGGCCTCTAGGACTTATCACCAAAACACTCCCAAGCGAAGACGGAAGCATACGCAAAGTAGAGGTCAAGGTGCATAGGCAGAATGAGACTAAACTGTTCCTCAGACCAGTTACTGAACTCATTCTACTGTTTTCTTCTGAGGACTCTGTTAGTGGCATCAATTGATGCCAGGCGGGGAGTGTGCTGCTTATAGGCATGTCATTAATGTCTATATTGTCTCTCTATGGTTTACATGCATTAGTTAAATAATTAATGCCTTTGGTGCCACCTTGTGGCCTTTGTTTGTAAGGTTTCACAAATGTTTGTTGTTTCCTGCCTAAGAGGAAGTTCTTTTGCATTATGGGTAGATGACTCATTTCACCTCATGTCTACACAGAGAGGACATCATCAGCCATCTCATCTCTACTCTTGTTGAAGCATAGTTGTTTTACCCAATCCTACATCCTGTTAATAAAACTACAGACTTCAAACACGGTCGTAATTATTGACAAGTAGGAAGGCGTTTAGCTGCCTGTAGAGCTCCACATAGACCCGGGGGTACGTGAAGTGGGGGCAGGACACTGTATATTACCCCTATACAGTAATCATATAGTAGTAGATAATAGTGTACACAGACTTTGCAGTCATATAAGTGACTACTGTGCATTACATCTTATGACTCACAGGTGATATTTCTGTGTTGAGTTGTTCACTTTCCCTTTTCTTCTGCATCCGTTCCAGAACACCATGATGACTTCTCCTGGCCTCCACTCGTCACTGCAGATTTGGACACAAATATCTTAAAATCGTCACTTTTCCAACACCTCCTTCACTATCCCCCACAAGTAGGCCTAGGTAGGTAGGTAGATAGGTCCCAGTTAGGTAGGTTACAGGTAGGTAGGTAGATCGGCCCTAGGTAGGCAGTAATTAGGCCTCAGTTAGTTAGGCAGGTTCCAGGTAGATAGGCCCCAGTTAGGTAGGCAGGCCCCAAGTAGGTATGTAGGCTTTAGGTAGGCCCCAGGTACCTAGGTAGATATGCCCCAGATAGCTAGGTAGACAGGCCCCAGGTAGGTAGATAGGCTTAAGTGGGCCCCAGGTCGATAGGTAGCTAGGTATGTAGGCTGTAGGTAGGCGCCAGGTAGCTAGGTAGGTATGCTATAGATGGTCCCCAGGTAGCTAGGTAGGTAGGCAGGCTGTAGTTGGGCCCCAGGTAGGTAGGTAGCTAGGTAGGTAGGCTGTAGTTAGGTCCCAGATAGTCCTGGGTAGGTAGACTGTAGGTAGGCTACAGCTGTTACGGCCGTAGATCCACTACTGATAGTAGTGCTGGAGAGCAGGAAGCTATCAACTACTTCTTTCCAACAAAAGGAACAATGTTCTTGTACCTAGTTGTCCCCCCTCAACCTCTGGGCTCCATAGCAGTTACAATGGCTGGTATGGCAGTCGTTACACCCATGGGCTAATTATCAATATAATTTACAAACAGGATCATTATTTAATGTATTAAATATAGACCATTTATTTAATGTATTCTTTTTAATTTCATCTCAATTTCAATTAATCTTGTAGCTGTAAAAACTATTTATAGAAAAATATATGGAGGTGCATTGTAGACTACACCCTCCATTATGACATGTGTTCACATGGTATTGTTTTACATGAACTGTAGGGCATGCTTGAAAATATCTTGCCTGAAGCTAGACATAAAATGAAAATGTCCTTCTGTCATGGGTTTGTTGTATAAGTCACTTCCCTGCATTGTTTAACACATTGTAGTGCAAGTGGACAGACTTCCCGTAAGACACGTGTGAAGATCTGGTGTGAAGGAGAAAAACAAAATACATAGAAATAGGCTTTAACTTCCTAAGAAATGTGCACTTAGATGCCCCTCTAACACAGGAAGCAAATTATCATGACATCATATTTATTAATCATTAAGCTAAACTAGTCATTGTTTATTAATAACAGGTATTTTACACAATTAAAGTGGTTGTTCACTTTAGAATTTTTGATTTCCAATTTTTAGAATAGGTGATTTATATAGTTTCTAATATACCTATTTGTAAAGTTCTGCTGAAATCTCTTTCGTATAAAAGTGCAGTCTCCCCTGTCTGCACATTAGAATGGTATGACCAGGACCGTCACCCCGCCCTCCACCTCACCCCCGCAGGCCCACACTACACCCCAGAAAAATAAAAAACAATTGGGGGGGGGGGGGGAGCAGGTGAACAAGAAAAAAATTGCACTTGCACCATTGTTTTTGGATTCAGTTCTTGTTGGATTTTAAAATGTATAGTTTCTCTATATTGTGCAGGTCAGTATGTATACAAGGGCCAACAAATACCACCACATAATCACCGCTTGTCACCACTATAATGTTACTGACCAAACCAGTATACCCAGACCAATATAACCAAATAACAACAATATGCAATACACAAAGACAAAGACAAAATAATACCCCATATATACTACCATATAGTGACTAATATCACTATAATGTTATACTGACCAAACCAGATCAGTATACCCAATAAACAACAATATACAAAGACCAAATAATACTGCCACATCATCACCACATATCTCCACAATAAAGATACTGAAGGATACCACCATACTGTTACTGAATATAAACCATTACACCAAGACCAATATTACTGCCAGACAGTGACCATATAGTGGTAGATACAAGTGCAAACAGTGTAGTTACATTTAATGATTCACAGGTGACATCTGATGAGTCGTTCACTTTCCCTTTTCTTCTCCATCCGGTCCCTACCCCCATGATGACTTCTCCTGGCTACCATTCGTCCCTGCAGAATTTACAACACACATATGTTAGACTTCTCACTTTTTTATTATCTTCCCACCTCCCACCTGTGTCCCCATGCCTATGTAAAAAGTTCCCATCAACAATGCCCCTAATAGTAAAAATTACCCCCTTGGTGCCCTGGTAGTTAGGTAGGTAGGGTCCCTGTAGCTAAGTATATTGACCCCATTGGTAGGTAGATATATAGGCCTCCCATAATTAATGATGTAGGGATTCTAGTAGGTAAATAGGTATATAGGTCCCTCTCTTGTAGGTAGGTGTATAGGGCCTCCAGGAGTTAGGTAAGTAGATAGAGTCCCTCCAGTAGGTAGAGTCCTCGAAGTAGGTAGATAGGGACCCTGAGTAAGTAGGTAGATAGGGGCCCCTAGTAGGTGTTTAGGTAGAATGGGGGACCCCCGTTAAGTAGGTAGGTAGATAATGGGCCACCCTTAGGAAAGGTAGATAAGGGGGGGTTCCCCCAAAAATTTGGGTGGGATAAGGGGGCCCCCCAAAAAATTTGGGTAATAGGGCCCTCCAGTGGGGTTGGGTACTAAAAGCCCCCAAGAAGGTATTTGGGAAAGGGGCCCCCATGGAGGAGGGGGTCCCCAGTATTTTGGTGGGTAATAATTGGGGCCCTAAGAAAGGTGGGTTTAGGGGGGGCCCCAGTAGGCGGGTTTAGTTTGGGATCCCCCATTGGGTAATAAAAGGCCCCCCAAAAAGGTGGGTTGTGGGGGCTCCCAGTAGTTATTTATTAAAAAATGGGCCCCCCCAAAGTAGGTAGAATAGGACCCAAACCAGCAGTTGGTTTAGAAGGGGGCCCCCAATTTGGTAGGTAGATAAGGGGTTCCCCCCAGAAAGTAGGTAAAAAGGGGCCCCCGGGAAAGGAAAGGTAGTTTGGGGCCCCCCCCCGGTTAGGAAAGTTTGGGGCCCCCAAGTAGGTGGGTTTGGGTAGATTGGGGCCCCCCCCCCTAGTGGGTTAGTTTGGGGGCCCCCAGTAGGTAGATTACGGGCCCCGAAGGGGTTTGGTAGGGGCCCCCTTAAGTTAGGTGGGTAGAAAATGGGTCCCCAGAAAGTGGGTAATAAGGGGGGAAAAAGGGCCCTGGGCCCGGGTTAAGTAGATGGGGGCCCCCCGGTGGGAAAGGGGGGCCCCCAGTAGTAGGTGGGAAATTATGGGGCTCCCGCAGGAAAGTAATTGGGGCCCCCAGTAGGTAGGTAGGTAGATTGGGGGAAACCCCAACCCTTTAAATAGGTAGTTTGGGGGCCCCCGGGCAGGTGGGTTTAGTTTGGGTGTTTCCCAGTGGGTTTGGTAGTTTGGGGGCCCCCCCACAGGAATGTAAAAGGTTTGGGGGGCCTTTCCGTGGGAAAAGATTAAAAACCCCCAAGCAGGTAGGTAGGGTTGATTAATGCCCCCCACAGGTAGGTGGGGTGGGTTTGGGGGCCCCCCAAAGTAGGAAATTTGGGGGCCTCCATAGTGAGTCTGTCTGTTTTCCCCGGCCCCCAACCCTTTGGGCTTCAGAAATTTACGACGGGGGCCATGGGCGCTTAGGGGCTCTTTTGGCCCCGGGCCTTTTTATCGAATTTTATGGGGCTTACAAAGACGTGCATCCCAAATCCGATTACTTTGAAAGGGGCAGAAAGGGAAAGGCCATTGATTCGCTCTCTGTGCCATTATGCAAAGGGCCAGGTTTCGGGTACCTGGCAATGGACGCGGGCCCCCCCTTGCTTCACAGTGTAGCTGGGCCCCTTATGGCAGTACCAGATGTACTGCCCTAACGGTGGCCCTGGGTATAGCCCACAGATCCAGTGCTGTACTGAACAACGAACACACCCTGGCAGAGAGGCCCAGATGACCTGGCCTATCAGATGAGGCGATGTCAGGCAGAGGGACCTTAGTCACTTTTCCTGGCGCACGGTGCAAACGAGAGCAGTCAGCACTGGGACAGCAAACAGTAGAGATCTTGTCCCCTGTGCTCTCTCCCTGTGGGCTCCTAAGTGTGTCAGAGAAATTATGAGTGGGGTGGTGGCATCTGTGGCCGCCCCAACCCACAGAGAAAAACGTGGACACAGGTTCAGGCACCCAGAGAGGCTCAGTCCTGAGATTACACACAGTGTAGAGTATGCACAGGTTTTAGTGGGTGGTTCCTTGCGTGGGATAACAGACAGATCCTGGAAGGTATCCTACTTGGGAGCCAGGGACAGTCAGGGGAGCAGGCCTCTCTCAGTAGTGGAATTGGGGCCTGGTCATCCCCTAGCTCCCACCCCTGTCCCTGCCTCTCCTAGTCCAGTGTTGGTTCCCTCTGGTGATTGATCCGGTTGGGGTAGTCATCAGACCACTGCAGGAAGATCTTCTGGAATTGTGAAAGAGTTTTCAGGGTGTGGAGCAGAGGACTCCCTTACTTGTTGATGGTGTGCAGGGTGGCTTTGGCCCTCTACCACCTCTTGTGGTGGCAGATTCCTAATTGGGTTGGTCTTATGCCTCAGCCCAAGAGTACCACCTTCTGTGGTGGTGGAAAGCGAAAAATAGAACACATCATAATGGTCCGGCAATGTTGGTGGCATGGCTGGAGGAGAAAGACGACCAGATTCTGGATACATGGCTTGTGGGATCATAGTACCCGTGCAGCCTGGTATGTGTCATTGTCTTGTCTATTTCCTTCCATATTATTGTCACAGCGGTCAGTCGTGGGTTATCTCTGGGGCCTCCTTGGTCATTCAGTACGACCGGACTCAAGGTCCGTAGGTAGGGCTGGGTTGCAGGATTTGGTTGCCAATTCGG
Source organism: Phyllomedusa bahiana (assembly GCA_025379985.1). NCBI lineage: Eukaryota > Metazoa > Chordata > Amphibia > Anura > Hylidae > Phyllomedusa > Phyllomedusa bahiana. The sequence goes on along the minus strand of JAODAL010005798.1, from coordinate 12,632 downwards.
CAAATTGCCAATTTCCACTTGGTTGTCACATACGGGGACTAGTACAAAAGTGGGTTTGGAGGTTTAAGGTGGTTTGGTTGGCAGGTGTGAGGCCAAGGTGATGATGTCAATATAGACAGGAAAGAGGCAGAATGGGGATATACATTTGGCTGATAGAGCGAAAGGGGAGGCTTACGTGTCCTTTGAGAGCTCTTTGTCTGCTCACTGGAATTGATAGACTAACATTCGGGAAAAGAGTTGGAAGGATGAATATGTGAAGATATTCTCTCCTTCCATTGGAAAAATGTAATCTCAATAGGGGGAAGAAGTGGTGGAGGAGGCTCATACCGCAGACCTTTACAAATTGGCTACAGGCACTTGCCACTCTAGCAAATGTCATTAGGGAGAAGGTGTTGGAGCATTGCTTTTTCTTATATGGACTTGATTTAGGAGGCATATCATGTTTACAGTGGGCAGGCCTGATTCTGATACTATTAGCAGTTTCATCAGTGGAAAGTAGATATCCTAACATCCAGTGGGAGTAAAGGATATTGGATTGTGGTTGCAGGTGATGGCTCTCATGCGGTATGGTCAGTACTTTCTTGGAGGGTCTGACTTGCCTGGTCAATCCGGATTTTCTCATTCAATGGGGCAGTCTGGGGGGCACAAATTTGGGCTATGTTGGCAGTTTAATGAGGGGATCTGTAAGTTTGGAGCCAACTGTAAATTCAAGCACAGCTGCTACCATTGTAATGGAACATCCCTTGGTTTGGCACGTTGTTTTACGAAAGGAAAGGAGAGAGGTGATCCCACTAAAATAGCCAAGGAGGTGACGCCGGTGAAGCTTCATGTGATGTTTCCTTATCTAAATAGATTTCCTTATGGGTCAGCAGCGGTTTTGTTGATGGAGGATTTGGGTCACGTTTTTCAGATTCCGAAACCAGCCCACCAGATCCCATTTTTGTTAAATGATCTAAAATCACCACTGGAGTGGTGGCTGAAAAGTTGGCCAAAGAAGTCCCACTAGGCCACATGGTGGGTCCTTTTCATTGTCCCTCTTTGCCAGAACTTCCATGGGGCTAGTTCCAAAGAAGGAATTGCATAGGTTTTGTCTCATTCACCGTCTTTCTTTTTTTGCGGAGTTTGTCAGTGGATGATAGTATTGGCATGGAGCTCTGCTCAGTCGTCTGTAAGTTATTTGACAGTGCAGTCAACTGAGTTTGCGTTTATGGCTGGGGGGCACTTATGTAAAAAATTTATATTGAGTCAGCTTTTTGCCTGTTGCTGGTGCACCCGGATAGTGTTCTTTTCTTTGGATGTGTCTGGGATAATTCATATTTTGTGGATCACTGTTTGCCTATGGGTTGCTTTGTGTGACTAATTTTAGATGTTCAATACTTTTCTGTATTAGGTGGTTAAGGAGAGGGCAGGATTTGAGTTTGTAATCCACTACTTAGATGATTTCTTGTGTGTTAGCCTTGCTGAGTCCCCTATTTATGTCACACCTCTGGGGACTATGGAATTTACTGCTTGGAACTTTTATGTTCTGTTGACACCGCTCAAGACTGAGGGCCCAATGAATTCTTTGAGTTTTTTGGGCATTGTTATTGATTTTCAGGCAATGGAATTTAGGTTACCAGAGGACAAGTTGAGTGTGTTAAGGGTTGAGGTGAACAGGCCCTGCACTTGTGTAAAATTCCCCAGAGGGACCTACAATCTTTGTTGGGGAACTTTGCCTGCACAATTATGGCCATGGGATGTGTTTATTGTAGGTGAATGGCGCCTGTGACGAGTGAGGTGAGAGCACATCATCATGATGTGCGGCTTACTAGAAGCATAGACAGGATTTGGTTGTTTGGGGGGAAAGTTTGGAGCAGTATAAAGGGTGCTCTCTGTTGATGGTGGAGGTGGTAGACAATTTTGATGCAGAAATTTATAATGGGGGAATGAGGTGTTGGTTTTGGGAATTATTGCTGGGGTCGGTGGTGTGCAATGGATATAGCCGAAGACATGAGTGGAATGGGGATTGGTTAGGAACTGGTCTCTTTTGGAACTGTTCCCTATCTTGGCGCAGTTGTGATTTGAGGCAATTGTTTCAACGATAAGAAGGTCCATTTTTGTTGCGATATCCTGAGGGTTGTGGTGATGATAAATAACATGTCTGGATCATCCCCTCGGTTGTTCGCCTTCTATGCCTAAATGCATGGGTGGTTACGGTTCATGTTCCATGGGTGCAGAATTCACTAGCTGATTCTCCCTACTCGATTGCAGTGGGACCATCTTCAATCCTTGGCGCCGAAGACAGAAGTGGAAGGGAAAGATTACCCTTGTCATCTTTGGGACTCGGTCTATGATAGGCTGAGAAGGTAATCTGGTCATCCCTTGTGTGGGCTGCATATGAGAGGGCTTGGGCAATGGGAATCCTGGCTGACTAATGAGGGTGATGTGGTAGCTGACTGTGACAGGGTGGTTGCTCTGCTTTATTTTTTGGGGCAGACTTCAGTAGCAGGCTGCTTGATTTCAAAGGTCAGTTAGCACAGAAAGCACTCCACAAGTAGATTATGCAAGAATGTGCGAATTTATTTTACATTTCTTCACTGTGTCTTTGAAGCAATATATAAAGTGACAATGAAATCATATGTGATGTTTCGGTCAAAATGGGACATTTTTCAAACAATTGTCACTGTAAAAAATAAGAGTATATATACATAAATATAACATAAATATAATGTATCGTACAAGCAAAGGAACAAAAATAATAAAAATAAAATCAAAGTAATACAGTTGTACAAACAATACGCAGATACTGCACTAAGGACACGACATGAGAAAACATATATGTGTGAATTGAGGAGAAGTGCACCAAGGCCTCTGAGGAATAATAAGTGTAACTAGTAATGTATGTAAATCAGATGGATCCAAACAAAGGTATAGTATATGCCATCAATGAGCGAAATGCACATAACAAAAGGATAATTGGCAGGTACAGGGACTATAAGCAACATAGAGTGGAGACAAAGTATCGAGGCATAAACTATAGGGGGTGGACAATAAAGCAATAAAACAATAGGAAATAGATAATAGAACAATAAATGTATATCAAAGATTAAATGTATAACAAAGATTACAGAGTGATCCAATAAAGTACAAAATGCTGGGATCGGCGCTGGGTACAGGTTAAAACCTATGAATCCCTAGTATACACTAGTGAAGACTTACCAAGATGATGTGTCAGGAGAGGAGAAGGAAATAGGGCCATACCCCGGAGATCCGCACAGTGCGGCGTGTAGATGCCCATGAAGCTGCTGTAATTCATATCTCTAAATGCTATTAAAGGGATATTCCCATTTATTGATTAGCTTTAAACATGTAGGCAAAGGTATGTAAAGAATATTACCCAATACATTGCTCTTTTGATTTAGTTTCTCTTCAAATTAAGGAGCAGATCTTATTTCCTGTTTTTGCAACAAGTTGCCTATTTAAAAGGGCCCCCTTCTTTTCTTTACACCCTGGGGGCATGGGGTCAGGACGGTGATGTCACTCCCTGCTGCGTTCCTAATCTTGAAAACAAGAGCTTGATTACATTACTTACTGACAAACTTTAACCCTTTAAATCTCTGTAGCCTTGTGCACTACAGTTTACAAACCTCCAGTGGCCGAAATAGTGTCAGCACCAAAACAGTGTCTTTTCTTCGCCAGAATAATGCCTCAAAGAATATACATGTTAATTCTTTGTTGGCACTTGCTATAAGGAGAAAAATGCAAGTTTAAAATTTAGTGTCCCCATTTTATTTTACAAAGGGGGTTGGGGTTACAGTGGAAGCTGATTCTGAGCGATTCAGGAAATCTAGCTCCAAAAGGGTAAATGTACTTTTTAAACAGCAAGTGATACAAAGTTAAAAAGCAGCTCAGGCAAAATGGTTGCCCCCATAATGATAGTCATAATCATAGTCAGATGCCAGAGACATTGAGAGACACGTGAGACGCGTATCGGCGGATCACAGAAACCGATGTGCCCATACCCAGCAAAACAGCAGATTCCCAAACTGAAGCTGTTCCCCACCGTAAACTTCAATTAAGATATTTGTAAGTACACTGTCTCCTTCCAGGTGGACAGTTTCGGTGAGGTTTGTTGTGGTCACTACCACTGTTGATTAATGAAAGTTACTCATTGATCACCTTTCTGACTAAGCTTTCATAATTAACATGTATTGAACCATAAAAAACCTTTAGATGTATGAATTTGCTCTGGATGAGATTTGTTTATAGTGCATTTGGGAGGAGTAATTGCATTCTAATATCTACCTATATTTTTGTATATACCTTTTTGGGATAGTATATATACCTTTTATATCTTGCATCTACTACCCCTGATGAATTCCCTATATATTTTCTATAAGGGAAGGAAATACATTGGGTGTTTTTATGTAATATACATTGAAGGGTGTTTAGTGAAATATACAATTATAGGGTATACTAGGGCTTATTAGCCTAGGTTCCTGGTGGAGCCATCCTTATTGGGACGATGACCCCACATATTGTTGATTGTTGATACATAACAGTACATTATCTCTAGCGACTTTAGTGGTATACTGTTGCCTTATTGTGGATCTTAGTTTCTGTATCTAGTTGTGATTTTCATTTGGCTTTGTTATAATTTAAAAGCATTTAAGTAAAAGTTTTAATATACTCTTGTGTAGTGAGTATACAATTGTTATTTTTGACTATATTTGTAAACTATTGGGTTATCTGGGTAAGCTAGACAAATCCTGTTTTTGTTCCCATAATCATATACAGAAAACAGAAATAAAAAATCATAGAATTAAAACAGCTAAGTAGAAAGGAGCATGTATCAGTATATCATTTTAATTAGTACAAAAAATATATTGGTGATGGATTCCCTTTAACAACTAGTCCAAGCTGGTTACATGGGTAAATATTCTGTACACTGATCATCCTGTTATGTATAGAATTACCTGCTGGTGACAATATCTGTTCTAGTGAAGATACCCTGTTGGACGGCAATGTAGAAGACTATAGAACTATCTATTTGCATCTACATGGAATTATATTGAAGCTCAGTCCATATGGAGCTAATGGAGGCAGATGCCATAGATTTACTCAACTTTGTTTGTACTTTATCACAGAACCCCATGTGCATGAAAGCATGATGGAAAACAGTTTGTTCTGCATAAGTTTGCATCCTGCCTATTTATAATTCAGGTTTCGCAAGTGTTCCCTTAGGCAGTGTTTATATGTCCAGAAGTGGTTATGTAATAAGCTTGCGTTATTGCTTCATGCGGATAATCTGGTTTCCTCGAGCTATGTCCTTCTTCTGTAGTTTGCCTGTATCTATATTACATTACCTGATATCAAAGATGATAGCGAGTAGAAGCAAGTATTTGCCTACAACAAATGCCAGAAACCACTTCAACAAAGTATTGTTGTCCTTCATAATAGCAAGTGAAAAACAAAGCCAAGTGTAGCAAACAACTTCAAAGATGCTTCCTTTTATAACTCCAAAGAAATGCTAGTAAATTTCTCTCCTGTCGTATCATCAGACTTAATTATTAGCATTAGGCGAGAGCTGGCAGCCGCCCGACATCACATGGTTACATTTCAGCTTCAGAAAAGGTCAACATATGGCACAAACACTGCTAGAGTTATACAACCTTGTACCCTGATCACATTGCACATGCTCCAGAAAGCATTATGCAATGTTATGTTCTGTGATTAATGACTACTTGCACAAGAAGTTTCTCATTACAGTTTCCAGCATCCTGGGAATGATTAACACAGTGACATAACTCTCGTCACATGAATATGGAAGACTCGAGCCAGAATAATGTGTTTCAGAAAGACTCAACATCTTTATTGGAGCGCAATATACTTGATTTATAATGGTTTTAAAATTGCCTTTGTCCCTGTCAGGGTTTGACTTGACATTTACAGAACGGCACGCTTTTTCTTAAAGCTGGATTGCCACTTAAACTGCTTTTAGACGGTTTGTCAAGAGCTTGCAGAACAGTCTACCTCCACAACAAAAATAAACTACGCTACAAAAAACTGTTCGAGAAAACAACATAGGATCATCTTGTAGCTGGATTAATAGAATGGCTGCAATGAATGTGAAAGTGTATGGTATAATAACCGTATTAGTCAGACTTTATCACCTTTACAGCATAATATTCGATTATAAATTACATCATTGATGTCTACAAGCCAACCAGAAACCTAACAAATTTGCTTGTATGAAGAATTGGATCAGTAGGAAGACTTGAATTGTCATAGAATAATAAACAAGAATCAGCAGGGTGGCTCAGTGGTAAGCATTGTTACTAGTGTTGAGCGATTACGTTGGCCATCGACATCGGTCGATGGTCGATAGTCGGCCATCATCGACAAGATAGTCGATAGTCGATGGTAGATTATGATCGATGACCATTAAAGTCTATGTGAGAGCAACAACCCCTTCATTCTTACACCCCAAAAAGGGCTGGAGAAGCTGGAATTAACATCCACAACAGTCAAATGGATACGTGCTACATCTTAGGCAACACACTTAGGTTATAAAAGCCACAGAAAAAAAATCACACACCATTCACTATTCCTGTCTTGAGCCTTAAACCTGCCTTAAACCTGCATGACCCACAAATTAAAAAGTGCCAGAAGGCAGTATGATTTGAACCATCATTGTACTTGAACTGGACATTGAATACCTGTCCTGGGACACAGCATGAGCCCCAAACCTGCATGACCCCCAGATTTAAAAAGTGCCGGAAAAAGCAGTCTTTCAACCACCATTTTAGTTGAACTGGACATTAACTATATCTGTCCTGTACCGCAGTATGACCATTAAACCTGTCTGACCCACAGATTAAAAAGTGCTGGGAAAAGGAGTCTTTCAACCACCATTTTAGTTTCACTGGACATTGACTATACCTGTCCTGGGCCACAGCATGAGCCCCAAAACTGCATGACCCCAGATTAAAAAGTGCCGGAAAAAGGAGTCTTTCAACCACCATTTTAGTTTCACTGGACATATACTGTCCTTGTCCTGGGTAGCGCTTGCCCCTCCGTATGAGTGCGGACCAATTGAGCTTCACTTGGAAATACTGGTGGTTAACGCTCCTGTTCCACCCAGGTGCCCTTTTTCTTGGCATTCTTTTTCTTATTTTACTCAACGTGCTGGAGGAAATTGTCTCTGTACTTTGTTCTCTGTCCGTGCTCCATACTCCATGTCCTCTGAATAACCTACATCTGGTCAAGTTTTCCTGAACCTCCCTTGTACAATTTGTACAGAGGAATTTTTTCACCAGCTATTTTGTACATGCAAGTTTTTTAGTAGTTTAATTCTAGAAAACACATTTTTAAAATTGGATGAAATCCCACCATGTATTTGTTTCTCTTTTTTTAATTGTATTAAATGAGTTGTCTCAATACAGGGATTGATAGCTATGTTAAAGATCTTGCAAAAACAAGTCATTTTGCAATATGTGTCCATTAACAGTGTCCTACCTATTCCTGTTTCTGACAGCACCATCACCCTTGAGCCACTCTTGACAATTGTGAAGAACAAATGTCTGTTAGAAACAGCATTTTTTTTATAATAGGACCTGTAGTATAGCTGCATTTCAAAGCAAAATACCCCCAAAAATTCAAAGCATGACCCTTGAGCCACTTTGGACAATTGTGAAGAACAAATGTCTGTTAGAAACAACATTTTTTTATAATAGGACCTGTAGTATTGCTGCATTTCAAAGCAGCATGACCCCAAAAATTATAAAAATGACTTCTCAGCCACTGTTAAAAATTGTGAGGGAGAAATGCCACTTAGAAGCCACATTTCTGTTCCAAAGGACCATGATTATTGCTGTATCTCACAGCAACATGACCCCAAAAAATTATAAATATGACTTCTCAGCCACTATTAAAAATTGTGAGGGAGAAATGCCACTTAAAAGCCACATTTATGTTCCAAAGGACCATGATTATTGCTGTATCTCACAGCTACATGACCCCAAAAAATTATAAATATGACTTCTCAGCCACTATTAAAAATTGTGAGGGAGAAATGCCACTTAAAAGCCACATTTCTGTTCCAAAGGACCATAATTATAGCTGTATCTCACAGCAACATGACCTCAAAACCATTGAAAATGCAAAAACTTCTAAAGATAAAGTGAGTAAATGGAATACGGTGTTGTCATGAAACCTTGGTGTCTTTTACAGTCTCCTTACAGCAAAACCAGCAAAATGAACTGTTGGGAAAAGAGAATAAAAATTGCAGTAAGAAATGATCATTTAAAAAAAATCTTTTTAAGAGGACCATTTCTGTTTGAAGAGGAATGTGAAATAGACCGGCAACTAATCGGTGACCTCGGCAATTGGGGTCACAACATCATCAGAGATCCATGCCTGATTCATCTTGATGAAAGTCAAACGATCCACATTATCTGTGGAAAGCCGGATGCGTTTGTCTGTAATGACTCCTCCAGCTGTGCTGAAGGTCCGCTCAGATATGACGCTGGCTGCTGGGCAGGACAACACCTCTATGGCGTGGCGAGCGAGCTCGGGCCATTCGTCCATTTTGGATACCCAAAAGTCTATTGGGTCCGGAACACATTCAAAAACATCGGTGTTGAGACGCAGATAGTCGTGCACCATGATCTTAAGCTGGTCTCTGTATGTTGGATATGTGCCCTGCATTGCGTTGGTGAGGTGGTAAATAAAGATTGCCAGAGGTCACCCATTAGGCTTCTGCCACCTTGCCTGCTGTTGCCGCTACGACTACTTGGCACTCTACTGCTATCACGTCGCTGATGTTGTTCCACCGTGACATTTGGGGAACATGAAGCAGACGCAACAGATGTCTCCAGTTGATCAATCAGCAAGGTCTCCATTTCCTGCATTTTACTCTCTATTTGGGTGGGTGGAAGGAAAGTGCTGAGTTTTGTTTTGTACCGGGGATCCAGGAGGGTGGCCACCCAGTAACTGTTGTTCATTTTGATGGCCTTAATGCGAGGATCATGTTGGAGGAAATGGAGCATCCAAGCATCATGTGAGAGATGGAGCCTTGATTTCCCAAGCCTCTGGGTCGAGGGGCACTAGCAAACTGATCTTCCTCATCTTCCTCCTCCGCCTCAAATTCGCGCCAACCTCTTTCCAAGGCAGGGACGTCGGTAACGTCGGTGTCTAGGAATACCTCCTCCTCCTCCTCCTCCGCTGCCTCCAGCACAGCTTCAACACAGCCCTGACTTGCCTGAGATGATGCACCCTGAGAGCTGATGCGACAACTTGCACTAGCTCTGGACCCCGAACCACTGCCTAATGAAGGACCGATGAAATTGTGAAACTGTCGAGCCTTGTGGATTTGACGGAGAGAAAGGCTCCGTGTCCGCATCTGTGTCCCGTCTCCTCCTCCATCGCTGGCGGGATCTGTTGTTTCAGAGTGTCCAACGATCGTTCCAGAACTAAGATCACCACAATGCTCATGTGACAAGGGCATTGTCCGCACTGACCATTTTGGTGGCTTCTTCAAAAATGGCAAGGATGGTGCAGAGCTCTTTCACCTGCTCCACTCTCGGTGGTTCAACACCCCGAGGTCCGTACCGCTGCTTGTCAGGCCATGTGTCACTTCGTACTGCGTAATGGCATTGCGCTGCTGCCACAATCGCTGGAGCATGTGGAGGGTGGAATTCCAGCGTGTTGCCACGTCAACAATGAGACGGTTGACGGGGAGGCCGAGCTGACGCTGCAACGCAGCCAGGCGGGACGAAGCAGGGTGCAAACGGCGGAAGTGCGAACTTAGACTTCGAGCCTTCCTCAGCAGGCAGTCCAGGTAGCTCTTTAGAAATTTCTGGACGACAAGGTTCATGACATGTGCCAGGCAAGGGATGTGCTCCAGCCTACCGATCTTAAGGGCGGCCAGCAGATTTCGCCCGTTATCGCACACCACCTTGCCTGGCACAAGGTTCTTGGCACCCAGCCAGCGCTCGATCTCGTTGCGGAGAGCCGTCCACAGCTCCTGACCTGTGTGTGGATTGTCTCCAAGACAGATTAATTTCAGCATGGTCTGGTTTCTCTGGGCACGTGATGCCACCAGAGGACCTTGGGGGAAAGAACCCTGCACCATCCCTGCGGTTTTGAAGAGCGTGCGCCGAGCCTGAGAGCCACCGTCACCCCCAGAGACATCCACCCAGCTCACCCAGTGAGCTGTCACAGAGATATAGCGGCCTTGGCCGTGCTTACTAGTCCATGTGTCGGTGGTCAGATGGACTTTTCCGGCCACAGATGCAGACAACACGCTTGAAATTTTAGATGACACGTGGCTGGCCAGGGCAGGGACGGCTTTTCTGGCAAAGAAATGCCTGCTCGGCATCTGGTACTGGGGGCAGGCAAGGGCCATGACGTGGCGGAACCCATCTGTGTCCACCAGACGGAAAGGCAACATTTCCAAGGCCAAAAGCCTGGCAATGTCGACATTCAGGCTTTTGGCTTTGGGATGGTTTGGGTTAAAGTGTTTCTTCTGCTCCCAAACCTGGAAGACAGATGGCTGGCTGCTAGACTGGCCGCTGTACGGCGTGCAGGTCGTCAAACTGGCGGAAGGAGAAGGGGTAGGATGGGTCTCTGGTGGTGCTGGTGGTACTCGGGCGACGGTGGAGGCTGAAGCGGAGGCTGATCCCTGATCATGACTCTGAGAGACATGGGCAGCTGAGGAACGCTAGGTGGTGGCGGAGGAGGAGGCGGAGACAGAGGGTGTGACAGTGGTTGGAGACCCGGCGTCGGTCTGGCCTTTATTGGCCAAGTGTTGCCTCCATTTCAACTCATGCATTCGCTGCATGTGACTAGACATGTTGGTGGTGGTTAACCACCTATGGTTCTTGCCTCTACTTATGCGTTTACGGCAAAGGCGGCATATGACATAGCTGGGTGAATCAGAGGCTTGCTCAAAGAGGGCCCAGGCTTGAGAGGTCCTGGATCTTTTTGACGGCGATAAGCGAGGAGCGGAGTTTGCGCTGACCATGGCTGGCGGAATCATATCAGCGGACTTCTGCGACCGCCCTCTCCCTTTTTGAGGCGGAACCCGTACTGACACTACCCCATCGTATTCCTCCTCGTCCAGTGATGAAGCGGTCGCAAGCAAATTCTGCTGAAAAGACCACGTTGGATCCGCAATGTCGTCATCATCATCATCAACACAGGTGACTTCCTCGTCATGACATTCTGCATCCAGGAGCTGCGGGCTACAAGCAAGAGGGACTGCAAGGCGTTGCCGACCGCCCGGGATTTTTGCCGATTGACTGGCTTCCTTCAAAACAAAATTGCTGGATTCAAATTTAACTGCAAAGCAGATCTATCAACAAAGCTGGCCTGCGCCAAAGTGAAAAAACACGTATCTGAAATGTATTCGGATAATAAAAGGTATTTTTGGCACCTATCAATTCACCTGTGGTGACTACAAAATTGCTGTATTCAAATTTCACTGCAAAGTAGATCTATCAACAAAGCTGGCCTGCGCCAAAGTGAAAAAACACGTATCTGAAATGTATTCGGATAATAAAAGGTATTTTTGGCACCTATCAATTCACCTGTGGTGACTACAAAATTGCTGTATTCAAATTTCACTGCAAAGTAGATCTATCAACAAAGCTGGCCTGCGCCAAAGTGAAAAAACACGTATCTGAAATTTATTCGGATAATACAAGGTATTTTTGGCACCTTTCAATTCACCTGTGGTGACTACAAAATTGCAGTATTCACATTTAAGTGCAAGGTGCCTCAATGAACAAAGCTGTAGTGCGCCAAAGTGAAAAAACACGTATCTGTAATGTATTCGGATAATAAAAGGTATTTTTTGGCACCTATTAATTCCCCTGTGGTAACTACACAATTGCTGGATTCAAATTTAACTGCAAGGTGGCTCTATCAACAAATCTGGACTGGGCAAAAGTGCAAAAACACGTATCTGTAATGTATTCGGATAATAAAAGGTATTTTTTTGCACCTATCAATTCACCTGTGGTAACTACACAATTGCTGGATTCAAATTTAACTGCAAGGTGGCTCTATCAACAAATCTGGACTGGGCAAAAGTGCAAAAAACACGTATCTGTAATGTATTCGGATAATAAAAGGTATTTTTTGGCACCTATCAATTCACCTGTGGTAACTACACATTTGCTGGATTCAAATTTAACTGCAAGGTGGCTCTATCAACAAATCTGGACTGGGCAAAAGTGCAAAAAACACGTATCTGTAATGTATTCGGATAATAAAAGGTATTTTTTGGCACATATCAATTCACCTGTGGTAACTAAACAATTGCTGGATTCAAATTTAAATGCAAGTGGCTCTATCAACAAATCTGGACTGGGCAAAAGTGCAAAAAAACACGTATCTGTAATGTATTCGGATAATAAAAGGTATTTTTTGGCACCTATCAATTCACCTGTGGTAACTACACAATTGCTGGATTCAAATTTAACTGCAATTTGGCTCTATCAACAAATCTGTTACATAGTGGAACCAGGTGAAACATCTGCCATCTGATATGTATGGCTCTCTTCTCATATGTATGGCCAACTTTAGGAGTTATACACGGTGATCCTAAGTAAAGTACCTATACAGTTCTTCAAGCACATACTCTACCT